>JAXQQM020071029.1:0-80708 GCA_034641835.2 Pinus albicaulis | reverse complement strand
ATTTAAAGTTTACCTTCTAGAGAATTCTCATAAGTTTTTCTTTAGTAATAATAAAGTTTTCCCAACCTCGATCGGGGTGGACACTTGTCTCACAGAGTGTCCTAAGAGGAGTAAGATGGCAGTTGTCTGTCCTTCGCACACTCCCCTTCCATAATGGCGCATTGGTATTATAGATTATGGCAGTATGCACAAGATCGATTTTTAATAATGTTTTAGGCAGGCTAGGCTGTCCTGTCAAGTTGAGGAAGGAATGTTTTCATTATGGTAAGAGGCTCACCTCCATCCCTCCATTTTTTTACGCATCGCGCTCTACATGCCAGCATCTGGAGGTCACCGAGGAGGGAGCCGGGAAATTCTCGTACTATCAACTGCACAACTCAGTGGGGGTATGGATCTGGTTTGCTTCTTCTTTTCACGGTTGCAATGTTAATGGCCTTGTCTAGGTTATTGTATAATATGTTGAGTTTCGTTCTGTTAATGGATAATTTTTATGCTACCCCATCTCTGAAGCCTGTAGAACCATGCTTTAGAGACCCTTGCAATTTCCAAACCCTGTCAGTTTACCATTCTCAGTATAAAGTAGTTGTGGTTATTACCATTGCAAATATTCTGGTTAGCACTTATAGGTGGAGCCAAATTCATGCTCACTGCGCCAATAGGAGTCGGGTCTATTTGTCGTCTTCTTTGTTTGTACTGTACCAGGGTTTCGACAGTGACAATACTCCGCCGCCCCCCCCCCCCCCTCTTTTATGGACCCTGTGCTCACCCCAAATCATGTGAATACTAATCATGCGAACACCAGTTTAGATATGAGGCTGGTTTTGTTATCCTTCGTCCAAGCCATTTTAATTAAAGGTTTCAGGTCGGGGAATTGGCACACAAGTCTATTGGTCTTTCGCTTTTTGTATATTCATAATTTTTTCCTGCACAGCCTTAGCCATTTGGGTCAATGGCGAATTGTACTCTCCTCGTTCATTTCTCATTGGTCAGGTCGACACTTTGTCGAGATTCAGAGGTTTCAGGTAGGATGGCCCCATGATGTTGCTCACTCTTTCTCTATGTTTCTATTCCTGTTTCTATGCATGATAGGCATCGTGGTATTATGGGGAAGCGTTGGTCACACACTCAGTCAGCTAAAGGGAAACAGGCCCAAGATGAGCAAACCCCGAAGAAACGTGGGCGCAAATTGAAACTTGAGATTCTTGAGAATTTGGCAGCCAGCTATGTTACTGGGAATTCAGCCACAGTTCGTCAGGAAATCAGAGGATGGGAAATAGACATTCAGACCAACCCAGAAGACAACGAAACAGAGGCAGAAATTTCGGATTTCATTACTGATCCTGGTAACACCAGGGGTTGCCTCACGCAATTCCAGCAGACCGTTCACACATATTGGATCCTGAAGACCCTTTTGGCAAAGGCAATACAGAGTATTAATCCCAATCATGCTCAGTATGACCCAACCAAGACCAAACTCCG
This sequence comes from Pinus albicaulis, assembly GCA_034641835.2. NCBI lineage: Eukaryota > Viridiplantae > Streptophyta > Pinopsida > Pinales > Pinaceae > Pinus > Pinus albicaulis. Next base: position 79,229 of record JAXQQM020071029.1, on the reverse strand, counting down.
CCTATTGGACATGCTGCAACACATGCAAGATCAGCTGCAACATATTAAGATCACTCAATACCAGGCAACAAATAGAATTAGCAGATTGGATGATAGAGTTGGCCGCATGGAGAAGCAACTTCAGCAACTCCAGTAGGTGGATATGCCAGGATCTACAATGAAAGCTCCAGCACCTGTCTCTTCATCTGAAGAGTAGCTGTATTGTTGTTATCTTTATCATGTTTTTATGTTATTATCAGACTTCAATGAACTCTGTTTATTTTTCCAGTATGTCGATATTTCCGTAGTAAATCAGATAGCTCATGCTAGACATAGAAGAATGAAATTGTTTCAGTTTTGGTTAGCATTTCATGCACTGAGATGGCCAACTAACCTGGTTTCCAGCGGGCAGGTTGAGGCTACAGTCTGATGTTTATAATTTTGTAACCTGCTTTACAAACATAAATAGAAAAAGAGAGGCACTACCAAATTCACTAAAAAGTTTGAAAGTTTTCCCAATAGAGGAGGAGAGGATTGTCAAAAAATTTTCTTTACTAATAATAAATTTTACCCAGTACAAGATTGTCAAAAATTTTCTTTACTAATAATAAAGAGTTTACCCTGTAGAGGATTCTCATCATTAGTGTGGTCTTATGAACAGGTAAAGTGCACAGAGAGAGGCGTTTGTTCTGAAAAGCCGATAACTGTGGTGATTACTGATGAATGTCCAGGTTGCGGAGGAGGTGGCAAAACACACTTTGATCTTAGTGGTGCCTCCTTTGACAACATTGCAGCGCCGGGTAAAGATGCAGAGCTCCGTAAAATGGGAATCGTGCCCATATCATTCCAACGGTATTTTATTATGTCTACTCTCTACTCAATTAATCCCCATCAATATTAATTTGGCCCATTTTCATTTTCAGGCAGACATAATTTCAATGGTTTTTTTTATATAAAATACTAATTTGCTTTTTTCTTTTGGGTGTTATGCAGCGTGCCTTGCCAATATCAGGGGATGAATGTTGCTTTCCACGTTGATGCAGGAGCCAATAATTTTTATTTCGCTGTATTTATTCAATATCAAGCAGGAGATGGCGATCTTGCAGCAGTTGAGCTACAACAGGTATTCTGCATACATATATATATATATATATACCCAAGTTTTTAGGAGACGGTATATATACGATGAGAGAGAGATTTATGTAAGAGCTGGGATTTTGTGTCATATATATGATCTCCTTTTTGTTTTGTTTGAATTGATGCAGGGCAATTCTAAATCATGGCAACAAATGACACATAAATGGGGTGTAAACTGGGTTCTCAACAGCCCTAACGCTCTCCAACCGCCTTTCTCTATTCGGTTGACCTCTCTTTCTGGCAAGAAAACGCTGACTGCAAACAGCGTTATTCCTAAAAATTGGCAGCCCAATGCCACGTACAAATCAAATGTCAACTATCAGTAAGCTTCAACAACTGGTTGGGTTTATAATTAAGCTCACAAGCACGCACGCCCCACAAGGGTTCATAGTTTTGTTTCTTTGTAAAGAAATTTTGTGTGTATATCATTCGCAACAACCGCCGTCACTGCTCTACTACTTCTTTGTTCTACAACTTTGGTTTGGCATTGCCCTAGTTAGTAAAAAGGATAAGCTAGATAAGAATGTGGGTTCCACCTATGGTTGGAAACCTAACCATATGCACAACGCAACAATGAATATCACCATCGAGGCACATCTAGAAGAGTGACCGGGGGGGTTTTGGGAGTTTGATTAATATTTACATCCGAACGAAAACAGTTAGAAGGTTTAAATTTAAATTTTTGTCTGTCGATTCATTCAACATTAAAACAGATTTGTTCTAGTGGCATATGTCATTATGGACAATTTAGATACCCTCATAATGCTCCAGGGATTTCCGCAAGTGGCAATTGTAAGTAATGGCAATTTCTCTCAAGAGACAGTTTGAGAGAGAGGTTCTTCAGAACACCAGAAAAGCAGCACATAGGATAGTAGTGAACAATGGGGAGAGCAACACAGAGGACAGGGACAGTGGGCAGAGCAGCAACGGCATAGCAGCTAGTTTTCAGTGGACAGTGGGTAGAGCAGCAAGGACAGAGCAGCAAGTTTTCAGTGGTCAGACCAACAGATATTGAAGAGTTAAGCATAAAACAAAGGGTCAGTTTTGGGCAGAGATTTTGATTTCCCTTAATATCATCATGATAATGGGACAAAAAACTTTAGAACCCGTGGAAACAAATGATATAGGGCAAGTGAAAATTGCCTCATCAACGAAAACTGGGAAGTGGGTTTGGGTCAATGCCAAACAATATCAGGGCATTTTAAAAAGGAGACTAGCTCGTCTAAAATGGGAGCAAACAAGGAAAAAAAGGTCTCAAAGGGAGAGTATTGTTCGCAAGAAACAACATTCAAACAAGTCTTCTTTGCAAACATGTGGCAACAAGTCCAAAGGAAAAGAAAAAGTTAGTGATGATTATGCTTTATATAGTCCCACATCCACACCTCTCACTTGGTCATCTGATCTTTATGTGAAAGAACTCTTAAATGTAAAAGAAAGGTTGGAAGTAGTAGAAGCTAAAGCGCTGGAAAGAGATTGTACAATCCATATAATAACAGCTGAAAATCAGGCTTTAGCAGAAAGCAACAAAGTTCTGAAGGAACAAGTGTCATTACTGCAGGAAGCTCTCCGAATAGGGAAAACAGAATGGAAACGCATGAAAGCGGAGGTGCAAAACATGAAGAAATTTGCAGTGGAGAATACAGAGGTGATGAATGCGAAGCCATCTCAGGATAAGGGGAAAGCAGTTGCTCAAATAGACAACAATGAAGAAACATCAACAGAAGGGAGGAAAGGAGATCCCACAAAACTTTCCAAAACTTGGGCTCAAGTTATTAGCAATTCTGCTAAGAGGGAAGGAGAAACAAACATTCAAGTTAACAACATGCAAGATAGAGAAAGCAAGGAAAGACTGGATAGAGCAACAAACATAATTATTAAAGGGGTGAAGGAGTATGGGAAAAATGAATGTACTCTTGACCTTGCAAGAGACTTCTTGAAAGACAAGCTCCAATGGCAAGGAAAAATATGTCAAGCATGGAGAGTAGGTAAGCTTAACGGTGAGAGAGCCAGGCCCATAAAAGTCATCATGCCTAACTTGCGTGATAAAGATATCATTCTAAGCAAGAAGCAACTCTTAAGGGGTTCTCGGTTTTTTCTAGAAGAAGATTTAACTGTAAGACAACAAGAGGAAAGGAGGGATGAAATGAAAAAAGTTAGGGCAGCAATAGATGAGGGAAAAAGAGCATGGATTTATAAAGGTAAAGCCGTGATTGCGCAATTTGGACCTCCTTCCAAAGCAAGGCAGCAAAATGATAACAAAGAAGAGGCAACAAACTCTTTAGCAAGAAATGAGGAAGCAAGGTCATTATGGGCAAGCAGGGACAAAGACTCAACTGTGAGTCTTGCATGTCAAAACAAATAGCAATCAAGTCTTACCCAGGTTTCCTTAAGATTAGTTTGTTGGAACTGCAGGGGTTACCCATGGAGACGAGGACCTAGGTTAGGGCCTATTGCGGAAGGTAGAGACATAATTTGCCTCATAGAAACACATGAGCATGAAGGGTGTAAGACACCTTTGTTTGAAGGGTACTGGAAGATAGCAGTGTGGAACAAGGCAGCAGGGAATGGAAAAGGGCATGGGGGTATCATGGTATTAGTAAGAGAAAAAAAAAGGTCGTTTCATTCAGTTAGAAAAAGAAGACCCAAATAAGCAATTTGTTTGGCTTAAAATATCAGAAAATGGAAATCACATTAGAATTGCAGCATGCTATTTTGTGCCGCAAGTTTCAAGTTTCAAAAGTAGAGGGCTTGACCAAAAAGATCCCTTTGCAGCCCTAAAAACAGATATTGCAATATATTCTCAGCTAGGTGAAGTCCTTATAGTGGGGGATTTCAATGCTAGAACTGCAGGTGAACAAGCTAACATTCTTTGTTGTAAAGAAGACAGTGACCCTATCTGGCTTACAGAAGAGAGTAATCATCAGTGGGAATGAATTTCAGAGGATAAAGGCTGCAATCTCTTTGGAGAACAACTGCTTATGCTATGTGGGGCCTTCGATTTAGTCATTTGTAATGGTTTGACTAGATGGGAAAAGTCTGGTAATTTCACTTGCAATACTTACAATGGAGCAAGTGTAGTAGATTATGTAATTTTCTCGCATAGTTTGTGTGAGAAAATGGAGGAAGTGTTGATTGGAGATCAAATTTGGGATTTAAAATTAGATCACAAGCCAATCTATTTAAGTTTCTCTTGGACCGGAAAGAAGCAATTAGGGTCAAAAAATCAGTGTGTTCAACAAAATCCCCCAAAGGGCAGAATTCTCTTGAATCCAGAGAATTGTAATACCTTCAAAATAATGCTAGAGAGGCTCTTCAAGAAGGAGGAAATCCCATCTCATGGCCTTCATAGTCATAGATTAACACATTTAATTCAAAGCGCACTTGCTGAGTGCAAAAGAGCAAAAATTAAGAAGTCTGAAACAAATTGCTTTCCGGTTAATGCTTGGTTTGACGAGGAATGCAAAAAGGCAAGGAGAAGGTGGAAGGAATCAGACACGGATAACATAAAGCTCAAAGCTTACAAGCAGATAGTAAAAAAGAAAAAAGTCGATTTCATGGTTTCAAGGAGAGAAGAACTAATCTTCCTCGGGAAAAATAACCCCAAATTATTTTGGAAGGAGCTCCAATCGAAAAAGGTGCAAACTGAAAACAACATTACAACTTCTAAATGGTTTGACTATGCAAGACAAATTTATGAGCAGGATCCCAAGGTTGACCCTCCTCCCTTGGTCAACACAGACACAAAACTCTTCACGGTGCAAGAGGTAGAGATGGGTATCAAGAGGTTGGGCGCTAGAAAAGCAAAAGACTTAGATGAACTCCAAGCAGAGTATCTAAAGTGGGGCTTAAAAATTCTTTCACCTCACATCACAAAAATTTTCAACAACATCTTACAGCAGGGGTTCCCCACAGATTGGAAAACTAGTATGGCAATACCTCTTTTCAAGAGTGGTGACGTCAATAATCCCTCCAATTATAGAACCATAATGATAAACCCCTTGTTTGCAAAGTTATTTGGAAGCATGTTAGAAAATAAAATCAGCAAGTGGGCAGAAGAAAGAGATAAACGTGCTAAAGGGCAAGCAGGTTTTAGACCTAAACATTCCACAGTTGATCATTGTATAACTTTAAGGCACATCATTGAAAAATTTTGGGAAAAAAAGGAAGAAGTTTTCTGTTGCTTTGTTGATTTTAGAAAAGCCTTTGACATGGTTCCTAGGGATAAGCTTTGGGGCAGAATGGAGGAACTCGGGGTTCCCAAGCATTTGAGAGCAGCTGTGCATAGGTTGTATGAAGAGGTGAAAGTCAAAATCAGAACTTCAGCTGGCATTTCTGAAAGTTTTAGAAGCGATATCGGGGTCAAGCAAGGTTGCCCATTGTCTCCTACCCTTTTTGGGTTATATATTGACAAGCTTGAAGAGTGGCTAAATTCGCAAGGGGGTGACGGTATCCATTTGGGCAAGTTCGTTATCAGGCTTCTTTTGTACACAGATGACCTTATATTGATTGCTAATTCGGCTCTTGGTTTGCAAGAGCATTTACATTCCCTTGAGCATTTTTGTAGAAGGGTTGGGATGCAAGTCAATATTAGAAAAATGAAAGTAGTGGTTTTCTCTAACAAAAGAAAGCATAACCAACATAAGTTCTATTTTGAAGTCAACATTCTGGAAGAAGTTGCAGAGTACAAATACCTCGGAATTGACTTCAATAGAAATTTAAGTTGGGATGGTTGTAGAAAGAAAAGAACTTTAGGGGGTTGGAAAGCATTTTATGCTCTTCAAAACAGGTGTAGAGAGGCAGAGCTGTGGGACTGGAAAACCACTCTAACTCTTTTTGGGCTTCTAGTGATTCCGATGATTCTCTACGGTTGTGAACTGTGGGCTAGCAACACAACCAAGATGTAGTGGAAACAAATTGAGAAAATTCAGAAACGTTTGATTACAAATAGATTCAAAATTAAAAGTGCAGTTCCTTATGCTATCCTGTTAAGTGACACAGGGGCTGCTCCTATTGAAGCAATTGCTATGGTGCGAGTCATAAGGTATCTGAAAAAAATTGAGCAAATGGAAGAGGGTAGATGGCCTAAGGTGGTGTTTAGTGACAGATTGTGCAAAAGACAGAAGACTTGGATGCGGAAAAATAACAAATGGTTTAGTAAATGGGGTATTTGCTTGAACATGTGTCCTACAAATAGTAAAGAGATAAAAACTTTTGTTATGGATAAATTCCACAAACATACTTGGAAGAAAGAGCTAGAGAGAAAGAAGAAGTACTACATGGAAGAGTTTAACCCCACGCATAACCATCAACAAAAGGCATACATAGGGGCTAATATTTCTTGGAGATCTAAAATTCTTATTGCTCAATTAAGGACTAATTCTCATAAACTCCGTTGTGAAACAGGGCGCTGGAAAAGGCCAAAAGAAATGTGGGAAGAAAGAGTATGTATTTTTTGCTCCTCCGGAAAAGTGGAAACAGAAAAACATTTCATTCTAGAATGTGAGGCCTTCAAAGACACCAGGGAAAACTATGCAGGTATTCTGGCAGCTAATTCTTGGGATAAGCTATTCAACGAAGAGTTTGTCGATAAGTTGGGAGTGGTCATTGTAAAACTTCACAGGAAAAGGGCCAAATACAAGAGTGAGAAGCAATCTGTCCCATAGGCTATTTTTAGCCTATCGTGGACATTAAAAATTCTTTCTTTCCCCCTCATTTCCTTTCTCCCTTGGAGTGTAAGAGTTTGGTTGTATAGTTTTGTTTCTTGGTGGAAGGAATTTTGCATAAAAATGATATTATATAATTTTTCATGGTATATTTATTTTTTCATTAAATTTTTATGGTTTTTTTAATTTTATTTTAAGTTATAATTTAAAATACAATGATTTTAAGATATAATTTTAATGCAATGATTTTATATTAAAAAAATAAAATGATTTAATTGTGTTAATAAGTGTAATAGTTGTTTTACATTTCCTGCGAGAAAATAATGTAATGTTTGTTAAATACAATATTAGAAAATTAAATCATACCCAAAAAAATAAGATTAATTAAAAATAACTACTCAATTTAGTTAGATTGTTAGATTGTTATATTGTAATTTTGGTTTTTGGTGTTGTGTGTTATTTATTAAAAGAATAATTAATACATCTATTATTGTTTTTGGCTTAAAACATTTTCACCTTTCAACCATAGCTCAATACAATAGAGAATACACAAGCCTTTTAACTACTTCAACTACATGTAATAACATGAGCTCAATACCATGAATCACTAAAACTAGATGCCCAAAACCACAATTGTTAAACATAAATATTGACACAACCTCAACTCTATCACAAAGTTAAGTTTATCTAACATGATGGAGATATAGTTGTTCGACAAAATTATATTTAAGAGATAATAAAATAAATTTTTTGTTATATTTAAAAAGTAGTAATAACAAAAGATACAATTCAATATTGGTTATAAATTGAATAGTTTAATTTTCTCCTTAATTTCACATCAATATCAATTTTATACAGAGAGATAAACTAATTATAATGAAAAGAAAAGAAAAATGCTTTTTAGTAAGTCTGATACATATGGAATTCACACATACTATTTACTAGCACCGCACCACATGTTGCAAAGGAAAGGCCGTAAGGTGGTAGCATAGAGAATAGTATCATTGATGAAAACAGATGTGATATGTTATGTGATTTAATTGAATATTCACCATCAATCTAAACAACCATTAAAGCATTTGAAATAGCACTAGAATCGAGTCTCTTTTGAGTGAAGTGTTTCACAAGAAACCATGGCCTAAGTTTGATTGTCTAGAGTCAAGCTAGAATATGCTTCTCTTTTGCACTCCTGACCTTAGGCCAAACCTTGCAATCCACTGGAAGTTAAACATACTCCTGTATATTGAGACTGTAAGTTTTTCCCTCTTCTCATATAATGACATTGTGTCTCCATTAATGTGCTCACACTACTATAGTTCTGAATATTTTGTTGCATATCAAAAGGCTATTGTTTCCCCTCACCCAAATGCTTGTGAACCATTTTTAATTTACCATAGAAATATGAGAATGACATCTGCTTCTCAAGTTTTCTCTCTGAACCCATATTTCTACCATTAATAGTAGAAAAAGAAAACATAAAAGAGCCATATCTCAATTTTTAAATAAATTTTTCGAGTCAGCTAACTCACTGAACACGTGAGACAATTGAATTGAAAGATGTTATAAAACTTGATATGATAGTGAGAGACACAAATAAATACAGGTCAAGCATGGCCTTATTCTAATACATTTTCTATACTAAGAACTTGTGCACAAAATAGTTGAGATGTCAAGTTACACTATTGATCACAACTAATTCATTTAACACTCAAACAAACTGAAATGAAAGATGATATTAAACTCGAAATGATAGTGAGGGAACTCGATTCATGGCTCTCTAAATGTCACTGTTTTCGTTTTTCTTTGTCTGAGTTGGGATTCAATATCATCATCATATAGAATACGGTTATCCCTAAGTGGCCATAATTTTTTTTCTTATAAAAATATTTTCTACTACATCTACCAAGAGACTGTGAGGCTTCAAGATTGTGTACACACAAATCATTGGCATTGTAAGTAGTTAAAGAAAGCAGAGCACCGACAATATCAAAACAAATTTTATTTATATTTTTTACTCTTTTGCATGAAATGGACTTGAAAGAATCATTCTAACTTTGGTTTTAATATAAGCAAATATTACAACTAAAGAAGTGCCTTATTGTCGAGTGTCATCCCAAGATCTCCAACTATTTCATTACGTGCATTAAATAAAGCTCATCCACCACCTTCAACCAGGAAGCCAATGATAACAGATTTTTCACTGGGTAGTGTGGCTCTGCAATCAAGGTCAACAATTTACTCCGTTTATCGTCTACTCGATCATGGGAAAGTTCTTGAAGGGTTTTCTGCAAGGTGTTTTACTTTACAAAATACATCAAGGGAAACATCGTATGTGCCCTGGTCTGGGATTTGGAAACCTATTTCAAAGGAAAGGAAGGTGGGATGCTAGAATGCACAGAGAATGCAAGATTAATTAACCAAAGAATTTTAGACAAAAAAAAATAGGCTGAAAGAGCTTGATTAAGACATCATTCATATCATCTAAGAATGTTGGGGAGGGTCATTGTGACATTATAAAACTCCATAGCATAGAAAATTCACCTCAGACATTCCTTAATGTAAACTCTAGTCTTGGTTGGCTCAATGATCATATGCATTATAACTTTGTATGTGCATTGGCAAATGTAATAGTTCTTCCTTAACAAACCATAGCATAGAAAATTCACCCCAGTCGCTCCTGAATGTAAAGTCTAGTCTCTGTTGACTCAATGATCATGTGCATTAGAACTTTGTCTGTGCATTAGAAAATGTAATAGTTGTTCTTTAGCAAACCACAGAACAAGTTCCAATAGTTGTTAAGAAAGAGCAAAGGAGTTGAATACATAGCAATTGCAGATTTGTTCATTTGATTGAGAAGTAGGTTGTTTGATTTGTGCCAAGAGGAGATTGGATTTGTTTAAAGGAGATTAATCCTTGACATGGTGATAATCTGGGGCTTTGGGAGGGGATCAAAACCTTTACAAATATAATGGGCCCATCTATTACAAAACGTATGGAAAGGAACAAATATCCTTCCTTTTAATCTCTTTTGGGGACTAATAAGCTCTGTGATGGATGCCAATGGGATCAAGAGATGTCCCAGCATTCATTTTCACATGGATCACCCCTAGTATAGTCACGTCCATGTGCCCTGTTGATCACAATTTATGAACAAGATATCCCTGAGGTATGGCCTTGAGATTGGATTTGTTTAAAGGAGATTTATCCTTGACATGGTGAAAATTTAATGCTTTGGGCGAGGATCAAAACGTTTACAGATATAATGAGGCCCATTTATTACAAAAGGGATGGAAAGGAACAAACATCCTTGCTTTTACTCTCTTTAGGGGACTAATAAGCCCTGTAATGGATGCCAATGGGATCAAAATATGTCCCAACATTCATTTTCACATGGAGCACCCTTAGTACAGCCCCGTCCCTGTGCCTTGTTGATCACAATTCGCAAACAAGATATCCTTGAGGTATGACCTTGACCCCAAAATGCATGGGACAATGCTTTCACACCAAGAATCGATATAGTGTTGCTATTTTGAATCTAACTCGACATAGACTTAGGACCTGCTTTCAAATTCATGAATGCAACAAAATCACCCTTGATAACCTGATTAACTAATCACCCTTGATAACTTGATTAACTAACAAGGGAGACTCGTAAAAGACCACAGTTTCTAGACTTTATTTCCCAGGGATCAAAGATGATAGAATTTAAAAAATATCGGGATTGAAATGCTCAATTCTCTTGACCGAATCCAGCTTCTCAAGTTGATGCTTTGCAATAATAGCAGATTTCAACCATGATAGCAAACTCCATAGCATTTCCGTCATTGGACACACTGTGACAAGCTGGTAATCTACATGGAAAGAAACCCAAGGAAGTAAATGTAGCCAAACTCTCAAACTGTCTCTCACTACATTGCAAGATGGTTGACCAGTGGCTAAACTCCCAATAAAAATGAAAAAAATGTACCACCATGAATTGATTAATCCAATCGTTGACATTTTCAATGAGGTATAAGTATCTCATCACCACTGAGTACAAATAATTATTCTGCTTGAGTCACACAAAACTTGCACCGGCACCTGGGGTCAATACCTATCACAAATAGTGGCATACAAGTATCACCAGCACAAGCATGAGCATCTAATTAGATAACACTTCATTATGGTAAAATGGTTCTTTTTGATAAAAAAATAAGACATTCAATGAAACAATTTATAACTTTTTTAAATAGAATGTAGAATCTTGGGTCATACCTATTCCATGCTAAAATCAGTGTCTGGATCTTTAAATATGAGCAGTTGGCCCATACAGAATCTAGATTAATATAAATAGCAGGCCATAGGCCATATAATCATTCAGGGATCATCATGAATCCTGGATTTTCAGGTTTCCTAACTCTCCAGAGAACATTTTGCATCCACTCATTGCTCTACATCTTTCATCTCAATACAAGTAAAATTAAAAACTACTCCATGTCTCCCAAACATTTGTGCTATTGTAAGATCTAGCAGTGAGATCAGATGCATGAGATCCAACAGTGAGCTCAGGCGCATGAGATCTGGTTAAATAATGCCAATGAATACCTGTCACTTTTCCAGCGAGTTTGGCACCGGAGTTGTGAAAAATGGATTCAGCTTCAGCTAGGATCTATGATTCAAAAGCATGTAAGAATACCACTGCAAAATAAACTCACCATAAGGTGAGTTCCAACCATTCACTACTTTGTCTCCTCTGGCCAATTGTTGTAGTCACCTACATCAGTTGACCCTCCATAACCCCATTCTTTCTTACCAGTAGTTTCAGCTATGGCTTTAAGGTTAGCCAACATATGCTGCAAGGATACATACGGAACATAATGATCATTAAAGGATCTAAAATCTCAACATAGTATAATGGTATACTTCCAAATTCCATCCATACCTTGTCATACCATTGAAAAGCTCCAATCCAAGGAAATTTCCATGTACCATTAACTCTCAGCATAAGAAGGATACTGCAGCTCTCCTACTGGACCAATTTCTTCTTGAATTTTCTGCATCATCAAGCATACCATTCCCATACAAATATATAAGAATTATATAATATGAACATGAACATGCACAATTTAAAAAATTAATAAATAGTATCCCTTCGATATGGAACCCGAGATGCATGAGTAGCAGATGGAGTAGCACCAGTACGAGGAAGTGCAGGCAACAAACCTTCAACAACATTTGGGATAGGAGTAGCAAAGGTAGCAGGAGTAAGAGTAAAGGCAGTAGTTTAGAAGTTTTAGATGGAGAGTGGATTGGAAAACTCTATTGGCAGATATGAAGGTTATCATTCTATCCACTGGGGGATTGTTTATTTCTAAAATCAGTAGTGTACATCGCAGGCTTCCATCCCACAACAACTGTGCAGACTTACTACGCTGGGACAATGATTGATTGAAATTATTGGAGTATGGAAAGTAAAAGTAGCTTCAAAATTGTTTTTTCTCTAGTGACAGAGGAAAATTTTGAGGTTTTTGCCGAATTTGATAAATCTTTGACATTGCTCTATCAATATTATTCGGTAGGCAATGATACTTTAGACATTGACTGTCATATGTCAAAGCTATTTTTACTGATTCTGGTTTTCCTCCTTACATTTGCTCTAGTGATTGCTCTGTTTATTGGACACTCTTCATTGACTAAGAGAGTTGCAGGCACATCTCAGCCCCGACAATCATTTTTTTCTGATGTATTGGAATTTTCTATGCCAGGAGGTAGAGCAACATTTCCAGTGCTTTTGCAACAGTGAATGAGTAGTTTCTGGCTCTTTTCAGAGAACCAGTTTCCAGAGTTTCAACTGCAAAAGAAAGATTCGTAAGAAACAAGGTTGGTTTTCTTTGTTGATGGCCGTGCTCTATTAATATTCTTTGTTGATGGCTATGTTATTCTTTAGGCAAGGTCTAAGCTCTGTGAATAGTTAGCTAGTCATGTATTTTAGCTTGAGGAAAACGTATATGTATAAATGACTTGTCCTATTTATTTTCTACTAAATAAATTGAATTTAGTCTACATTCAAAATTGAACATAGATCTCATGAATTTTTGAAAATTATGTATAAATGACTTGTCCTATTTATTTTCTACTAAAAAAATTGAACTTAGTCTACATTCAAAATTGAACATAGATCTCATGAATTTTTGAAAATTATATCCGAGAAGTTTACTCTGCAACAAAAACACTACTACCTCTCATAGGGTAACGGAAGTCTTAGATAGAGGCGCATTGATATCATCTGTTCGTTGGTGCAGTTTATGAATACCTCTTAGATATGTTCTATAGGAACAAAGCCTGTTCATTGCGGAATAGAAGAACTATACGTGCATTTAATTTGAGAACAGATTATAGGATTTAGTGATTTTCTTGGAACTGAATGTTGACATCCTTTGCTCTGTGCTGAGCCATGGCATGACTGCAGCATCTTTCCTTTCCTTGTGTTCATCCATTCAGACTGCCTCTTGTTCCAAGACCATCCTCTTTTAAGAAATATTGGCAGTTAGGAATTCACTAACAACGAAAAGTGGTTGTTAGAGCTACAAGCTGGTCTTTCATTTCTCTATTATGCTTTTCTTTGCTGATGCCCTCTCTGGCCCTATTATGCCTTTTTAGCTGATGCCCTCTCTGGCACTTTGGCGGACCGTTGTTCACTTCCTATATTGGGTCATTTCTCTAGGGCTTTAGATGTGATAGTCGTCTCTTACTGAAGAGATAGGTGCCCATTAGGAATTACTACTCCAGCCATGCATGCATGTGGTGATTTTCCGACAGTTAGGATCTCTGGTGCTTGTGATTTTATTTTCATAGCAGGCAACCATGGAGAGGGAAACTGTAAGAATTCGACACATGTTTTACCACTGTTAAATTAAGAAATAGGAAAAAAAATTCAAAGACTCTGCCTCTTAATCGTGGTTCTAGACTTGATTATGTAACTACCAAAATATGAACTGAACATTGATACTCGCAAAACCAGACTGACTTGGAAAATATAATGGTTGCGTTCATTGAAACCAAATTGCAATTAGTCCTCTGATGTGATCAGGGCACTGAAGTAGTTGCAGTACCAAAATAGCTTGGGGATCCTCTTCGCCATCTTCTACATTCCATAGGAAATGGGCATATGATCCAAGAACATTGCTGCAAAATAGAGCCAATTAGTCAGATAACAACAGCTTCATTTGCTTCAAATATTGAAATCCATAGATCTAGCACACTGTTGTAACGGTTTGTGACCATGGAAAATATACTAACCAGTCATCTGGAGCAGCTTCAACAGCTTGATCAAAGTAAGATTGTGCACGAGGTGCATCTTTGTGAACATCCCATATGAGTCTGGCATAAATTGAGAGGACATATCCATCGCCAAGACCGGTTAGCATGGTCCTCCCACAATCTTCCTCAACTTTTTAATCATGCTAGACCTACATAGACACAAAACATTGATGGAAATTATTGGAGTATGGAAAGTAAAAGTAGCTTGAAAATTGTTTTTGCTCTAGTGACAGAGGAAAAGTTTGAGGTTTTTGCCGAATTTGATAAATCTTTGACATTGCTCTGTCAATATTATTCGGTAGGAAATGATACTTTAGACATTGACTGTCATATGTCAAAGTTATTTTTACTGATTCTGGTTTTCTTCCTTACATTTGCTCTAGTGATTACTCTGTTTATTGGACACTCTTCATTGACTAAGAGAGTTTCCGGCACATCTCAGCCCCGAAAATCATTTTTTTCTGATGTGTTGGAATTTTCTATGCCAAGAGGTAGAGCAACATTTCCAGTGCTTTTGCAACAGTGAATGAGTAGTTTCTGGCTCTTTTCAGAGAACCAGTTTCCAGAGTTTCAACTGCAAAAGAAAGATTCGTAAGAAACAAGGTTGGTTTTCTTTGTTGATGGCCGTGCTCTATTAATATTCTTTGTTGATGGCTATGTTATTCTTTAGGCAAGGTCTAAGCTCTGTGAATAGTTAGCTAGTCATGTATTTTAGCTTGAGGAAAACGTATATGTATAAATGACTTGTCCTATTTATTTTCTACTAAATAAATTGAATTTAGTCTACATTCAAAATTGAACATAGATCTCATGAATTTTTGAAAATTATGTATAAATGACTTGTCCTATTTATTTTCTACTAAAAAAATTGAACTTAGTCTACATTCAAAATTGAACATAGATCTCATGAATTTTTGAAAATTATATCCGAGAAGTTTACTCTGCAACAAAAACACTACTACCTCTCATAGGGTAACATAAGTCTTAGATAGAGGTGCATTGATATCATCTGTTCATTGGTGCAGTTTATGAATACTTCTTAGATATGTTCTATAGGAACAGAGCATGTTCATTGCAGAATAGAAGAACTATACGTACATTTCATTTGAGAACAGATTATAGAATTTAGTGATTTTCTTGGAACTTAACGTTGACATCCTTTGCTTTGTGCTGAGCCATGGCATGAATGCAACATCTTTCCTTTCCCTATGTTCGTCCATTCAGACTGCCTCTTGTTCCAAGACCATCCTCTTTTAATAAATCTTGGTAGTTAGGAATTGACTAACAAAGAAAAGTGGTCTTAGAGCTACAAGTTTGTCTTTCATTTCTCTATTATGCTTTTCTTTACTGATGCCCTCTCTGGCCCTTTGGCGGACCATTTTTCACTTCCTATATTGGGTCATTTCTCTAGGGCTTTATATGTGATAGCCGTCTCTTACTGAAGAGAGAGGTGCCGATTAGGAATTACTACTCCAGCCATGCATGCGTGTGGTGATTTTCTGACAGCTAGGATCTCTGGTGCTTGTGATGTTATTTTCATAGCAGGCAACCATGGAGAGGGAAATTGTAAGAATCCGACACATGCTTTACCACTGTTAAATTAAGAAATAGGAAAAAAATTTCAAAGACTCTGCCTCTTAATCATGGTTCTAGACTTGATTATGTAACTACCAAAATCTGAACTGAACATTGATACTCGCAAAACCAGACTGACTTGGCAAATATAATGGTTACGCTTATTGAGACCAAATTGCAATTAGTCCTCTGATGTGATCAGGGCACTGAAGTAGTTGTAGTACCAAAATAGCTTGGGGATCCTCTTCGCCATCTTCTACATTCCATAGGAAATGGGCATATGATCCAAGAACATTGCTGCAAAATAGAGCCAATTAGTCAGATAACAACAGCTTCATTTGCTTCAAATATTGAAATCCATAGATCTAGCACACTCTTGTAATGGTTTGTCACCATGGAAAATATACTAACCAGTCATCTGGAGCAGCTTCAACAGCTTGATCAAAGTAAAATTGTGCACGAGGTGCATCTTTGTGAACATCCCATATCCATCGCCAAGACCGGTTAGCATGGTCCTCCCATAATCTTCCTCAACTTTTTAATCATGCTGGACCTACATAGACACAAAACCAAGCTTGGGTAGACTTTATTTATCATAATTCATAGTAATAGTAATGAGACACGACCTTAACTAATTCATAGTAATTAGTGATTAATAAGATGAATAGTTATGTAACAGCAGTACAAATCTCCTCAATACTCACCTCCTACAAAAACCTAGCATAATTCGGCATTAGAAGTGGATCTACCAGTAGCATTTTCTTATAGTAAGCATCCATGTCCCTCCCTACAAGCAGTGCAGAGAACCCACCTACTCTCCCTCCTCTTCCAGAGAACCCATATCCATCGTCCACTAACAAAACCCGTCTCAGTTTTACATCCAACAACAGCTCCATCGCACACCAAAGCGCTACCTCATTGCCTGCAGATATAGTGCCACGCAGTCGATGATTAGCCCGACCTTGTTTCTGAGGTACCTATTGTCTCTCTTTCACATTACTGCATCTGGGCATTGTTGGATGGTTTTTTTGGCATTTGGGTTTCCTTGTCTTGTTGTTATTGGGGTCAATAGCGTTCCATGTTGTCTGATCATGAAAGGGTGGGATCGCTATCGGATTTATTGATCAAACATAGTCAGCAACTGTAGCCTGATGATCATTTTGTTCTTGAGGGCATAAAGTAAGGCCAAATGGGTATCTTCCACCTCATGCATTAAATACCCTGTGTCGATTCCACCTGATGCAAACACATATAATTATTATGTCTATACTACTGTTCTAGAGGTATTCGTAAACCAGTAGCATTTTTGAGCTTTTAACACAGCAACCAAGCAATTTCACTAGATTTATGTGTTGAAAACGACTCATGACATTTTCTTCATTAAAAACTCGGCCATGAACCTATTTGCAGTCGTCTAATTGCATCTTCTTAGGCATCAGGTAGAACCCCCCTATATCGTTATTGGATTTATTGATCAAACATAGTCAGCAGCTGTAGCCGGATGATGATTTTGTTCTTGAGGGCATAAGGTAAGGCCAAATGGGTATCTTCAACCTCATGCATTAAATACCCTATGTCCATTCCACCTGATGCAAAAAAATATAATTATTATGTCTATACTATTGTTCTAGAGGTATTCGTAAACCAGTAGAATTTTTGAGCTTTTAACGCAGCAACCAAGCAATTTCACTAGATTTATGTGTTGAAAACGACTCATGACATTTGCTTCATTCAAAAACTCGGCCATGAACCTATTTGCAGTCATCTAATTGCATCTTCTCAAGAATCAAGTAGAACCCCCATATACAACGATCAGCCTTAAAATACTTCTACCATTATAGCTAACTTGGAGCTATTGCTGGCTATAACTCTCTGATTCAATTGAAGAGAAATTATTCAAGGCATTTAATTACTCGAGATTTTTCTTGATAAAAATTGCAAAAAAAATGATTTAATACTTACTATAAAGATGGACCCAAAACCTCCCGCTCTAAGTTTCTTCTCTGCTACTTAAAAATGAGTTCGAATTCAACTCACTGAGCCATAAGCTAATTTCCCTTACTGTCTATATCCCTTTTCCGAGGCCACCTTCCCCACCTCTTTGTTCGTCACTACAAACGCAAAGATTGTGAAGAAAAATAGCAGGATTATGAGCAGGAACGTCACGAACAAGTAGATGCAGAGCAGGCACAAAATCCTGAAGCAAGCACCTATGAACCCGGCCAGAGAAACCAGCATTACGAAAAGTCAAAGAATTACAACAGACCCGGTCAGGAACTTCTCGCACTCTGTCCCATGCTTTGTCCCTAGCCACAGACTGGAGCCGAAGATAGGGATAGACAGCAGAAATACAGGAAAATTCAAGAACCCATCGCAACTGCCTCCTTTTTCCATCTAGGGTTGAAAATGTTTTAATCGTCTAACATCCAATCTAAGGGTTTCACATTATGACACGATGCACATCAGCAAAGTTGTTTTCAAATAATAACGCCTTACTTGCCGTAATACGTTCCTATACGGGCGTATTATTTTGTCAATATAGTTTAATATGAACAAGGTGTGTATATGCTCTTGGTATTTAAAAATATATGTATTAATGAAAATACTAGTACAACAATGTAAATTAAATAGTTGGTAAGTGGGAGAAGTGTGACTTTATAATAAACATTCAAACACTTCATTTTATTACAACTCTCATGTTCTTAAATTTAAAAAAAAAAAAATCATAAAATCTAATTAAATTATTATTATTATTATTTATAAAAACTAATCTATAAGATAAACATATATACCATTAAAAAGCGTGCAAAGCCAACCATATTTTACTCCACAAATAAAAATCTTTATTGATTTTACATCTTATATCTTATTTTTATTTACTAATGGGTGGATGTTGGTGTTCTCCACACACTTGGCTAAATATTCTTCCTAATTCTAGGCCAAAAGTAGTTTTTCTTTATTGCAGAAAATAATTTTTTGATATCTTGAATGGGAAGCACAAGGGATTTTTTGAAACCCATCCAAAATTAATTGTTTAATGGTCATATGATTAAGAAAATATATTATTCCTCTAAAATTCAATAAATTATCTTTATTAATACCATATTGAGAGTTAAATTTTATTTGGTTATAATAATTTTCATATACACAGTGCAACCTCAAACTTAATGCATCAACTACCCGATTTTCCTTCCCTTTTAAATGATTAATATCAAAGTCAAATTCACTAAGAAAAGAAGTCCATCTTGTTGGATGGGAGTTAAGGTTATGTTGTTTAAAAAGGAAGGTTAGGTTCTTTAAAAAGGATAGTTGAACTTCTATGGTCAGTAATTAACATTAAAAAATAAATAAAAATTTCAATGGGTAATATCTCCATATGTAATACCCCTTTTATTTTTTATGTTAGCTATTTTTGTATTTTGACTATTTTTAGGTTTGATGGCTAAGGAAGCCATGTTGGATTTGTGAATTGACTTGAACAATAAAATTATTGTGATGTAATTAATAGATTTTCATTAATAAATAATAAGTTATAAATTACTTGGGAGAGAAGCACTAGAGTCAGAAGATTCTTTCCAAGACTAGAAAACATTATTGGTGGATCAAATTAAGAGAAGTCTTCCCTTAAATATGTTGAAGTCCAACAAGAAATTTTCTTGTAGCACACACACTAGTGTGGGACAATAGGTACTAGCCATACATTAGTGTGAAGGCCAAATTAATTAATTAACTTCATGGAGTGTCACTTGTAATAGTTAACTGAGTGTGATAAACTGAGTTAGCTCATGTATTTCGAGTTGAGGGTGGTTGGTGAGGCATGTAGAGTAATTCTATTAGTTATGGAGTTCGAATTTCATTTGGTGTATTAGTTTAATGCATGAGTAATCAGTTAACTCAGTTAGGTGAGTTAGAGTTAGTTGAACTAGTTATAATGGTTTGTTGCACTAGTGAAAGATCAAGTGAATTAAATATTATTTAATTCACAATCAGTGATCTGCCATGCAACTGATGATTTACATGCATGCCAGTTGCAGTGGAGACCCAACTGCGACAAAGGTTAAAGGGATATTAACTATCAGTTGTGTGATTAGTAGGTTGCCCACATGAAACGACACATCCATTGGATTGCGAATGATCAGTTTTGGAAGGCCAAAATTCCTAAAGAATAGGGATTGCATTCAGCAGGAATTGCGCAAGCAAGGCAGGTTGTTTAGAGGCTGAGAATTGGCTAAGCATTGGTCAGTTTTGTCCAGGACAGTGTGAGACAGTTGTGAAGGTGCATGAGACTCTTGTGAGAATAGTGCATTGTAATTATTTCATAATTCCATGGTTAATATACAATAGAAGATAGAGGGGTTTTGAGCAACAAGCTTTCCCCGGGAAATTATCTGTGTTGTGGTTTGATTTGATTCTTTCTTTTCTTAAATGTGATTGGCAATTGTGTTTAATTTCCACAATTGATTTAAAGAAGGATTTAGTATCTAACTTTAGTACATTGTTATATTAGATTGAATCCATTGATATACACATGTTTATATAATTTCTACATGGTATGATAGCATAGGAAATTACTATAGTGGAGGAGATTTTGAGTTTGTGACTTAATAGAATTCGAATTTTCAAAAGGTATTCTTGGTGCGACAGGCGATTCAGGATCGACATGGCTTTCAATGGCTTGATATTGGAGTATGCACTAGAGGGAAGCTCTAACTATATTGTGTGGAAAGACAGGATGGAGGTAGTACTGGAGGACAATGGGTTGAAATAATTCATTGACAATGATGTTCCCAAACCCGCTATAGTAGGCTGCAAATCTTGATGCTTGGCAAAAGAAGGTTGCAAAAGTGAGGAGGATCTTATTGGAGGGATTACGAGACCACATTGTCTCAAGTATCCATGGAAGAGTGACACCATATGCAATGTGAAAAGCTTTGACAGATCTATTTCAGAGCAGTACTGATCATAGAAAATTGGCACTGAAGGACAAGCTTAGGAAAATTGAAATGGAGAAAGGCGATACTATGCTGAAATATTTAACAAAGTTTGTCCAATGTCAAGATGCCCTTGGGAGCGTCGGCATTACTGTCGCGGATGATGAATTGGTGAGCCTAGATCTTCTAGGACTTCCCAAGAATTGGCATAGTTATCAGGACTCTGTTAATGGAAGGGAAAAGCTACCAGATTGGGAACGAATTTGGTCAGATTTGGTGCAGGAAGAATTTAGGCGGAATACCAAGGATGGTTCTTTATCTAAGCATGATGATGAAGAATATTTCACTTTGGTCACCAAGGCGAAGAAGGGGAAAGGAAATAAATTCCATTCCAAATATTAGAAAGAAGCACAACATGTCCAGAGTGAATTGTTTTCACTGTCACGAGCATGGACATTATGCCACTAATTGTCCACAAAATAAGAAGAAAAAGAAGGCTTTAGGATCTACAGCTGGTGAGGCTTTGGTCTCACAATTTGAGCTTGAATTCTTGCTCATTTCATGCATGGTGTCAAGTGCAATTAGATCAATGTTGTACTTGGATAGTGGTGCATCCTTTCACATCACGAGAGACACAGAACTTTTTAGTAGCTTGGAGGAGAAGTACCTCCAGATGAATATCGAGCTAGGTGATGAAGGGCAGTGTAATGCTATTGGGATTGATACAGTTACCTTCCAAACACAGTTAGGTTAACCCTTTCAATTAAAATATGTAATGCATGTACCAGGCTTGAAGAAAAATTTGGTCTTAGTCGCAATGTTGGAGGATAGAGGCTATGATGTTGTTTTGAGTGAGGGAAAAGATTTCCTTCGACACAAAGCAATAGGACAAGCCAAGAAGATTGGGATTCATGTGAAGAATCTCTATAAACTTGATGTAGATGGTTGTGCAGCATTGATGGGTAAGGCAGACAAAGTGGTGAGTCGGGATGAGGGTGAGTTATGGCACAAAATATTGGGCCATCTACACCACAGAGCCTTGAAGGTCATGTAGCATATTTATATGGGTCTTCTGAAGGGTACTCTTGCGCACTCAGACACAGGAAAGGTATGTAATATGGGGAAGTATGCAAAGGCAACTTTTCACGAGAAGGAGAACTGAGCTTCAGAAATCCTTGGGAGATTTCACTCAGACATGTGTGGACCATTCTCTACTGCTTCGACAGAAAATCATAAGTACTATGTGATATTTTTTTATAAATTTTCAGGAAAGTTTTGGATTTAATTCATGTAGAAGAACGATTAGACATTCTAAAAATTTCTTGAGTTCAAAGCATTGGTGGAGAAAGACACAGGGAATCATGTGAAGGCTCTTAGGAGCAAAAATGGTGGTAAGTACTTCTCAAATGAATTCAAGAACTTTTGCAGCAAAGAAGGAATTCAGAGAGAGTTGATTGCGCCTCATAACCCATATCAGAATGGGGTCACAGAAAGAAATAATAGAAAAATTTTGGGTGCAGCACGAGTGATGTTGCATGATTAGGGCCTACCATTGCATCTATTGGTGAATTCATGCAACACATCGGTATTTTTGCAAAATCACTGTCCTTATCGGATACTTGGCATGAGCACAGCAGAAGAGGCTTTTACTGGTAAGAGACTTGATGTTTCACATTTTAATATTTTTGGCTCATCTGTTTATGTGCATGTGACCAAAGACACCAGGAAAAATCTGTAACCAACACCTGAGATTGGGATATTTGTGGGGTACATTGATACTCCCCACAACTATTAGGTGTATTTTCCAAGAAACAGAATGACTGTTGTGAGATGAGATATAAAATTTGATGAGGAGAAAGCCATGTGATTGTCTCTTGAGAGGGAGTTGGATTTGCATGTAGGGGAGGAACTCTTGGTTCCAAAGAATGAACCTCAATATGTGGAGCAGCCACATTCGAAGGATCATGGAGTGGGAAAAAAAACTCATGCGGAGCCATCAACCAAAAATGGTAGATGGCACACCACAGAGTCTGATAGATTGAGACTTGATGTGGTAGAGAATGTAGGAGCCCCTACTTCACTGCGCAGATAGAGACAGTCTCCAGACAGGTTTACTAGATACACAGATCCTATGAGCAAGTGTATTGTGAAAAAACCATCTTCCTTTGATGAAGAAGTGAAACAACCAATTTGGGTTGACGCTATGATAGAGGATTATGACTCCATCATCAAGAACAGTGCATGGGAGGTTGTCCCAATAACGGTCGAAAAATTAGTGGTTGGATCTAGATGGATCTATAAGGTGAAGCAAGTTGCGGATGGGTGTGTGGAGAAGTATAAGGCCAGATTTTTGGCTTAGGGATTCTCACAAGTTTAGGGGATTGACTATGAAGAGACTTTCACACCAGTCATGAGGTACTCTTCCATTAGATCTATCCTTGCAATCTCAGGGTGGATGGGGTGGCGCATTCATCATATGGATGTCAAAACTGTGTTTCTTAATGGATTTATTAAGGAGGAAGTGTACATAGAGCAGCCAGAAGGTTTCAAAATCTTTGACAGTGATTCACATGTGTTTCGACTCAAGAGAGCATTGTATGGTTTGAAGCAAGCACCTCATACACTCAGATTGACAACTATTTCACCAGGTTGGGCTTCATTAAAAGTGAAGCGGATGCAAACCTATAGCAGATTGTGATTGATGGTAAGCCCTTGATTATCGTACTTTATGTTGATGATCTAATTTTGACAGATGATGAACAATTGATAACTTCATCCAAGGAGGATCTTGCAAGGGAGTTCGAAATGAAGGACATGGGACTCCTTCACTATTTCCTTGGTTTGGAAATATGGCAGTGGGATGGTGAACTTTTTGTTTCTCAAGGAAAGTATGCCAAAGAGATACTGGGTAAGTTTCACGTGGAGAGCTATAAACCCATGGACACTCCTCTTCCAGGAAATTGGAGGAAAGAGGATGCTACTTCAGGAGAAGTAGTGGACGCTAATGTCTATAGGTAGCTAGTGGGTTCATTGATGTACTTGGTGAACACTAGACCATACATTTGCTACGCAGTTAACCAGTTGAGTCTAGCTATGGTTAGGCCGACCAAGCTCTTCTAGAAGGTGAGGAAGCATGTCTTGAGATATATCAGTGGCACTATAGAGTATGGATTATGGTACAGACAGACAGAGGGATTGAAGCTTCAAGGCTTCACGGATGCAGATTGGGCAGGAGGTCCATTAGACAGAAGGATCACATCAGGAGGGATCTTCAGCATAAGATCAAAAACAACTTCTGGGTATAGCAGGAAGCAACGATCTGTGGCCCTCAGTTCAGTTGAGGTAGAGTACATGGCAGCAACTCAAGCTGCATGTGAGGCCATTTGGATGAGAAAGATCCGGGTTGGTTTGTTTGGTTCTTAGATGGATTCAACTGTGACACATTATGATAACCAGAGTTGCATTAAACTCTTGGTTAATCCATTATTCCATGATAGGTCCAAGCACATAGACATCCGGTACCACCATCCCAGAGATTGTGTTTAAAGGCGCATTATGTTACTTCAGTGCATTCCCATGGAGGACCAGGATGCAGATATTATGACGAAGGCACTCACCGGGAGCAAATTCAAATAACATAGAGGCAGGATCAGGGTGGCAGATAATCCATTTCTTGTTGAGAGGGAGTGTTGAAGTCCAACAAGAAATTGCAGCACACACACTAGTGTGGGACCAATAGGTCCTAGCGATACATTAGTGTGAAGGCCAAATTAATTAATTAATTTGGCGAGTGTCTAATTTAATTTTCCCTTAATTGAATTGGACATAAAATGTAATCTTATCTCATGATCACTTGTAATAGTTAACTAAGTGTGATAAACTCGGTTACCTCATGTATTTTGAGTTGATGGCGGTTGGTGAGGCATGCAGAGTAATTCTATTAGCTATGGAGTTAAAATTGCAGTTTATGCATTAGTTTAATGAATGATTAATCAATTAACCCGGTTAGGTGAGTTAGAGTCAGTTGAACTAGTTGTAACTGTTTGTTGCACTAGTGAGAGATCAAGTGAATTAAATATTATTTAATTCACAATCAATGATCTGGCATGCAACTGGTGATTTACTATAAATAACTGCATGCATGGCAGTTCCAGTGGAGACCCAACTGAGAAAAAGGTTAAAGGGATGTTAACTATCAGTTGTGTGATTAGTAGGTTGCCCGCATGAAACCATACATCCATTGGATTGTCGATGATCCTTGCGTAGTTTTGGAAGGCCAAAATTCCTAAAGAATAGGGATTGCATTCATCAGGAATTGCGCAAGCAAGGCAAGTTGTTTAGAGGCTGAGAATTGGCTAAGTGTTGGTCAGTTTTGTCCAGGACAATGTGAGATAGTTGTGAGGGTGCAGGAGACTCTAATGAGAAGAGTGCATTGTAATTGTTTCATGATTCCATGGTTAATACATAATATAAGATAGAGGGGTTTGGAGCAGCAAGCTTTCCCTGGGAAATTATCTATGTTGTGGTTTGATTTGATTCTTTCTTTGCTTGAATGTGATTGGGGATTGTGTTTAATTTCCAAAATTGATTTGTAGAAGGATTCAATATTTAGCTTTAGTACATTGTTAGATCGGATTGAATCCATTGATATACACATGTTTGTATAATTTCTAGAAAATATCTCCTAAAATTCTGAGGAGAAATAATTGGAAATTAATAGCTAGGAGAAAAAAAATATTAAATCACTTAGTTGGAGAAAAAAACCTAATTATGGGTGGAATGAAGCACTATGGGAGAGAAAGGGAGAGAAAGTCAAGCTTTAAAGAAGAAGAAAATGCACCCTTTTTTAGAATAAATAAATAAAATGAAAATAAATAATAAATAATAAAAAACAAAAAATAAAATAAAATAAATAATAATAATAAAATAAATAAATAAATTTAAAAAAATAAAATAATAATAACAATAAATAATAATAATGATAATAATAAATAATAAATAAAGAAATAAACCCTAAGCAAGTGGGTTGGTAGACCCAAAAAGTGGGATGTTGGTAAAAATATTCTAGGGAAGAAGACTTATAAAATACATTACATGGGAATCAATGAAGTTATTTATTCTAGTGGCAAGCTTACCTTAGCTCGAAGGAGAACTGGTGGATTCAATTTGCGGTTGGGAGGAACATGCTAAGCTCCCAAGTAATTTTTTCCAACAACCATTCTAGTTAGGATTATGGTACACTCACTTTGAGTTAAATATTAGGATTATGGGATGCAATGACACTTTTTTCAAGGCATGACACTTCATATAAGTCATAGAAATGGTCCTCCAATGTGTGGGATGGGGATTGCAGGGACGGTGACAAAATGTTGCGTAACATATGCCCCCCAAATCATGAGGTCCGAGAGAGAGGGAGAAGTGAAATGATTTACGAGAACACGTTCGAACCAAACACCGCTGTCATAAGACCTGCAAGTAAAAATAAAATTGATATCTCTGATACATGAACATGTGGCATGGGTGCAACCATCCATAATAGAATACATAAAAACTAAGATCCGAGGTATGGACACAGCCATCCAACAATAAGGATCAACAAATAGACTCAGGTATGGTCGCAACCATTGAATCAAAAAATATTCATGCATACAGTGATGATAAACCCCAATATCCTGTAGCTTTGATCTTATCAGACAAAACCCAGGGTCTTGCGCTCCATCTTGACCTGAACAAGTACAAATTCAAGCATGCGAATATGTGAGCTGAAGTTGAATATGGAATAAAGTCACCTGATTACCAGCCAATGATGAAATCTATTAATAGGCACGAGAGAAACCACCAATAATGACAATGGTTCTCAAGGTACAACTAGTATAATCCACGAAATGTGAATAGTGGTCTAGCATTGAACACCCGCAGAATCACTCGATCAAAGGTCAATGATTTGGACCTATCGTTGAATGCGAAGAACTTGCCATTGAGGCATGCAAGCTCGAAGGTACCGGAAGGGATTCTCTAGATCAACTTCCTGGATAATGAGCTAAAGTCGACAGAAGTAACCCGGTCGAAGGAGGGCCATAATGTTTCCCACATCATCGACACGAGACAGAGGAATAAGATGATAGTGAATCAGGACCAAAAAGAGGATCAGAGGGAGGTTGAAAACTGTAAAGGCAAACTTCTCTTGAACATATCAGTGACACGACTCCGGATTTGGCAGTATTTGAGATCAAGGGATCTGAGGTCATGATGACATGAAAAAGAGAAGATGAGAGGTCAAAAAATATTACCCAACCCATGGAGGAAAAAATGACGAAATGAGATGTTCCCAACCCGACATGAATGCAGATGAGTGTCATGTTCAGGAGTGACATACTTCCGACATGAATGAGAATTGGTTCCATTTTCCCCTGCCATTGTTGGTGAGTACCCAAACTATTTTTGGAAAAAAAGCTTGATGGGGATAACATATGCTTGTCATGTAAGTTTTTCATTTGGACAAATCCATCCTAGTACATTTTACGAGCCTTAGGAAGGAGGAACTCAGTTACGTCATGGTGACAATTTCCGATGTCATTTAGGTTTTAATGAGTCTGATAAAGGAAGAACTCAACATCTTTTCATGTTTATAGAGTTTGAAAAGAAGTGGAAAATAAAAATCCAACAGTCCCTTTTCATAGGTAGTCTCACAGATCCAAAAAGGTAGAAAACTATGTCTCAGAGAACCTCTTAGTCGCAATAGGCTAAGGTATTCCTTTTTTCATAAATAATCTATCCTAACCCGAAAAAGGGGTAAACGTATACTAGGTAGATATCGTTTTGCAGCCATTTAACGAGTTCAAAATGACAAGAGTATCGGAAATATTTTCAATTTTAGGGAGTCAGAAAAGAACTGAAAGATGACTCCAACAGTGACTTTTTCCAGTTTTGACCAAGTCTGAAAAAGTATAAAATATAACTCATTACTTCATCTCTGTTACGTTGAAAATTTGTCGTAGCACAAGAGACACACGTAAAACCCATTTCTCGAAATAACATAGCGAAATAATTGAAAAATACATTTAAAACCTAATTAGGGTTTTGAAAAGTTATAAAATGCCAAATATGTTAAAAAATAAATTACTTTTCACTTTTACCTCTTGTGAATAATTTGTTACCCTTTTCCACTACGATTTTGTGGCGTCGACAGCAGACAATCCAGAAGACCAATCTCGAATCCGTCAGTTCCAGGTAAGAGATAACATCCTTCCCTAAATTTTGATTATACTTTCATTACCTACAACCCACATTTGTAAATCTATGGGGGAATTTTCCAAATATAGGGCGCGGTGATTGGTGCGGATATCGGGCATGGACCCGTGCCAATCGTCCTAAAATTTGAACTAGGGTGTGCCAACTGCGACAGTAAATTTTTGCATATGATTTTAAACAAGGAGGACCAAATTAATGATTCAAAAGATGTGGATTTGGCTAATGACAGTCATATGAATTTTTTTGCAGGTGTGAAACAGCGAAATGGTGATCGAATGGAAAGAATGAGAACACAATGAAGAAGATGAGGAAGCCATGGGCAATAGAAGATGCATGGAAGCTCTTATAGATTACGAGCTCAAGAAATTATTTATGACACCATGTCTTAGAGCTCAAATAGATTTGTTGTAGTACTTGATCAATGTCTGGGACGTTGATCAGGAAAAATTCATTATTCATGACCAAGAACTTGAGATTGAAGTCTTAGATGTTTATTTAATAACCAAACTATTGCGGAGGGGGGAAGTACCAATCTTGACCGGCACCCGTCCCTCAATGGAGAACATGAGTATGGTTATTTACAGGGTGTGCCCATGGGCAAGGAAAGGATTGGGAAGCGGAAAAGTGGATATCCAAACTATTCCAGATTTTGCACTAAAGGTAGTGTTGCACACCATTACACGAGCTACAGGATCACAGGCGCCAAATGACGCCACAAAGACAGAGCTACTTCTTGCTATAGATTTCATGGCACTGACCCTCTAAAACTAGGCAAAGGCAGTGACAATTAACATGAAGCATCAACTGACAAAGTGAAATAAAACCAAGCTGAAGCAGTTTGGTTATGGGTCCATACCAGTATCGTTCATCTTGGAATGACTACCAATATTTCATCATCAGGAGGTGATAGTTCTGACACCACCAGCCCAAGAGCCACGAATGGCCCATTGGGAAGCTCTGATGCCAAGGTTAGGGGTGGTCAACTAGATTTCTTTGAGTGGCTCCACTAACAACTGATTGTTGTGAAGGATTGGCCCTACTCTGGCATAGATTTCACGGGTGATGCAAATCGCCCACTCCCAGAAGGAGAGGATTGGGATGAAGTACTAGGTGAGACTCATTTTTTATTTTGATGAGTATTATGATTTTTATTTTTATTTTATGCATGTTTTGACATTAATCCATGTAATTGCAGATGTTGGCCTAGAGAGAGCTGAAAGTATGTCCTCGATAGTGAGGTGAATTACTCGCAGCTTTGATGTTGCCCCTCATGGTGAGGGAGGCGAGGAGGAGGAAATCATATGCAACTTGGAGGGGATCTCCCTTAGCATCTCGGACTATATGTGATTAGATGATGTTCCTCGTGCCTACCAGAGACACACTGCAAGGGTGTCAAACCGTGTCCACCACTTGCTTCTATGGGTTGTGACATGTTATCATGCACATCACACTGTTATGAAGGTAAATCCTCTCTGTGGACAGAGATGATCCCTCTAGCCAAAGACTAGGTCTAGAAACAATAGGACAAACTATATTGTAGGTTCTTAATTACTTAATGAAATAGACACGGTAGATCAACCTACCTGGAATCCAACGTTGTTGTCGTAGCTGTTGTAGTGGTGGCCTCTCGATTCCTGCCTCGGAAAATCACGATCCGTTCGTAGCGATGCTTGGTTACCTGCACAATATCAACAAACAAGAGCAGCATACGAAACAAAAAACTCATTCATAATTACTAACCAGTCAAGGAGGGTTAAGCATATTGCATCAAATAGAACACATCAACACAAAATGGGAACTAGATAATAGTTATACATCTATATTAAATAGAAGAAAGAGTAACAACCAAGCCTTGACGTCACAGCCTCCTTCAGTATGGTTTGGTTGAAGCACGTCTTGATGATTGTCAGGGAATTCAGATGGGATGAAGGCACAAGTCTAATCTCTCTCAATAATGGACTCTTCTGTTCTATCTCGAATAGAAATCTCTGCAGTGTTTCTGCTATATTATCTTCAGTTCAGCTAGCTTCATTAATGGAGGATGGCTATATTTATAAAGGAAGAGGAGGAGGTTGGGATCCCTACTATGGTGGAAGGTAAACCTTATCCCTTGGGTGGTTTACCCAAAAGGTGGAAACAAGAGGCCAAAGGAGGAAGTTCGTGGTTATTCAGTCGAACCACTCCCTATGACTCATCCACGAAGTTGTTGTGATCGAAAATTTGCCTCTATTTTTAAAAAAAATTCCATAAACAGATTGGCGCGAGAAGCTAACTGAGACAGAGTGCTAACTGGTGAAGGGGCCAGTGTTAATCTGCCTCATTGGGCATAACTGGCTACCAGCGCCAAGGAAAAAACAAGGGTTTTTGGTGGTCTGTTCAGGAAATAGTCAACAGAAGGAATGTTAGACTCATGATAAGGGATGCAATAATCGTATTTGCAAGGCATGAAACTTTATTTTCATCACAGAAATGAGCCTCCAATGTGCCGGATAGGGATTGCAGGGAAAATGACAAAAAGATGTGTAATAGATGCCCCCTAAAGCATGAGGTTCGAGAGAGAGGAAGTGGTGAAATGCTTTACGAGAACATGTTCAAACCAAACACCACTGTCAGAAGACCTGCAATTACAAGTACAACTGATATCTCTAAGACATGAACATGTGGCATGGGCATAGCCATCCACAATAGAGTATATATGAACTAAGATCCATGGTATAGACGTAGCCATCCAGCAGTAAGGATCAACAAATAGACTCAGGTATGGTTGCAACCATCCAATCAAAAGAGTCATGTAATAAATTCATGATAAATCATAATATCTGGCAACCTGGATCTTATCAGAAAAAATATAGGGTCTTGCACTACATCTCGACTCGTATAAGTACAAATTCAAGCATGAGAATATATGAGCTGAAGTCGAACATGAAAGAAAATCACCTGATTACCAGCTAATGATGAGATTTGTTAACGGGTGCAGGAGAAACCACCAATAATGACAATGGTCCTCAAGGTACAATAAGGTACAATCCATGAAATGTGAATAGTGAGCTAGCGTTGAACACCTGTAAAATCACTCGATCAAAGGCCAATGATGTGTACCTGTCATCAAATGCAAAGAACCTGCCATCAAGGTATGCAGGCTCCAAGGTACCGATAAGGAGTCTTTAGACCAACTTCCTCGATAATGAGCTGAAGTTGATAGGAAGTGACCTGGTCGAAGGAGGGCCATAGTGTTTCCCACATCATCGACATGAGATAGAGGAACATAATGATAGTGAATTAGGACCAACAGAGAATCAGAGGGAGGTTGAAAACTCCAAAGGAAAACTTCTCTTGAACATATCAGTGACATGACTCTAGATTTGGTAGTATTTGACATCAAGGGATCTGAGGTCATGGTGACATGGCAAAGAGTAGATGAGAGGTCAAAACAGATTACCCAAACCCACGGAGGAAAAAAATGATGAAATGAGATGTCCCCGACCCAATACGAATGAAGATGAGTGTCATATTCAAGAGTGACATACTGGAAATATAACTAAATACTGGTTCAATTTTCCCCCACCATTTCTGGCGAGTACCCCAATTATTTTTTAAAACAAGATTGAAGGGGATAACATATGCTTGTGCTGTAAGTTTATCCTTCGGAAAAATCCATCCTACTACATTTTACAAGCCCTATGAAGGAGGAACTCGATGAACGTCATGGTGACGATGTCCGATGTCATCAAAATTTAACGAGTCTGACAAAGGAAGAAATTAGCATCTTTTCATGTTTAGAGAGTTTGAAAAGAAGTGGAAAGGAAAACTCCAACATGTCCCTTTTCATAAGTAGTCTCTCGGACCCGAAAAGGTAGAAAACAATATCTGAAATAACCTCTTAGTCACAATTGGCTAAGGTATTCTTTTTTTGTAAATAATCTATCCCAGCCCGAAAAAGGGGTAAATGTATACTGGGTAGATATCGTTTCGCAGCCATTTTAACGAGTTCAAAACAACAAGAGTCTCGACAATATTTTCAGTTTTAGAGAGTCAGAAAAGAGTTGAAAGATGACTCCAGTAGTGAATTTTTCATGTTTTTACCGAGTCCAAAAAGGTATAAAATACAACTCATGACTTCATCACCATTGCACTAAAAACCTATTGCTGCATAAGAAGCAAATGTAAAACCCATTTCTCAAAATAACATAACGTAATAATCGAAAAACATGTCTTAAAACCTAAATAGGGTTCCGAAAAGTTATAAAATGCCAAAAAAATGGTAGAAAATAAAGACTTTTCACTTTTACCTATTGTGGAGCAATAGTGACCCATTTTACCTTGCGATTTTACGGTGACGATAGCAGGTAATCTAGCAGACCAATCTTGAATTTTTCAGTTCCAGGTAAGAGCTAACATCATTCCCTACATTTTAAGCATTCTTTCATCACCTACAACCTTCAGTTTTGATTCCTAGGGGGGAATTGTAAAAACTAGGGCACGGCGGTCGGCACAAGTTTCGGGCACAGACTCGCGCCAACCGCCTGATTTTTTGAACTAGGGTGCACTAGTTGGTGTGATTGTTTCTAAAACAGATGCGCCACCCACACAGACCCTGTAAAGCTCATAATGCAAGCAAGAAAACCCAAATTTCATGAATTTAAACTTTTTATTTAGCTAATAATGTCCATATGAACATGTTTACAGGTGAAAGAGTGATAAAATGTTGATCAAATGGAAGGAATGGGAACACAGTGAAGAGGATGAGCTTTCCATGGGAAATGAGAGATGCATGGAAGCTCTCAGATATTGTGGTCTAAA
The DNA here is from genome assembly GCA_034641835.2 of Pinus albicaulis. Classification (NCBI taxonomy): domain Eukaryota; kingdom Viridiplantae; phylum Streptophyta; class Pinopsida; order Pinales; family Pinaceae; genus Pinus; species Pinus albicaulis. The sequence continues at coordinate 46,594 of JAXQQM020071029.1, read as the reverse complement.
AAAATTCTTCTAGAAACTATGTCTCAGAGCTCAACCGGAGCTGGTACAATACTTGATCAGTATCTGGGATGAGGATCAGGAAAAATTCATTCTTCGAGATCAGGAGCTTGAGATTGATGTCTCAGATATCTACTTAATTACAGGACTATCGCGGAGGGGGGTAGCACTAATCATGATTGGTACCCAACCCACCATGGAAAGCATGGGCATGGTAATTGACAAGGTATGTCCAGGGGTACGAAAAGGGTCAAAAAGTAGGAAGGTGGGCATTCATACTATCCCAAATCTAATACTGAGGGTAGTGCTACACACAATCGCAAGAGCTGCGGGATCTCAAGCACCACACGAAGCAACAAAAACATAGTTACTTCTTGTCGTAGACTGTTTGTCACTTACCATTTACAACTGGGCAGAGGCTATGAAAATCAATATAAAATGTCAGTTAACAAAGAGGAAGAAGACCAAATTGAAACAGTTTGGTTATGGATATATCCTAGTATCATTCATTCTGGAATGGATACCAATATTTCAATGTTAGGAGGTGATAGTCCCTACACCACCAGCACTGGAACCACGAATGGCCCGATGGGAAACTTTGATGCCAAGGTCAGGGGGCAATTAGTAGATGTCCTGGAGACCGGAGTTCTTTGATTGGATCCACGGATAGTTGATTGTCCTGAAGGAATGGCCCTACTCTGGCACAGATTTTACTGGTGATCTGGACCTCCCTCTTCTGGAAGGAGAGGATTGGGATGAAGCACTTGGTAAGACTCATTTTTAAATTTTCATGAGTATTATGATTTTTTTTTTTGGGTATGCATGTTTTGACACTTTAGGCCTAGAGAGACCTGTGGGGATGTCTCCAATAGCGAGGTGAATACCTCGTGATTTTGATGTTGCTCCTCAAGGTGGGGAGGAGGATATCATGCATAATTTGGAGGGAATCACCCTTGGGATCCCAGACTATGCACAATTCGACAATGTTCCTCGTGTATATCAAATACATACTGTAGGGTTTTCAAATTGAGTTCACCGCCTACTGAGGCAGCTTGTCTGGGCATTGACATGCTATCATGATCATCATGTTGATTAGAAACCTAGGATTTTATTTCTGCATTGTGAGAGACATGGTGTCTCAGGATGTAACAGAAACACACATATTTTTTGAAACTTATGGTGCACAACGATGGCTTCTTTGATATATATATATATACATCTATTTTCCTATTTTAGATGAGTCTCTCATGTGATGATGATTTTATAGATTACGTGAATGTCTATCTAATACAATGTTAGCCATTGTATTAGTTAATGCATTCATTTGTCTAGGAATATGTTGATATGTGATATAATCAAAATGTCTTTCCAAAAAAAGAAAACGTAAATAAAATCTTAAAATGTGCGGGTTTCTAATTGAATAATGCCCATTAAGTTGAAGAAAAACAAGCTGTGAGTCTAGATTTACAACCAATGCACTAATCCCAAGGGAAATTACCTCAGTTAATAGTTCAATAACAACACTATATTCAGCGACATTGTTTGTAGTCCGTCCTAGACAAATACCTTGTAGGTCTATCAACTCACCAGCAAGATCATAAATCACCTAGGTTGCTGAAGACAAGTTCCAGGTACTACAAGAAGCACCATCCGCGAAACTGACATAAGGGCTAATAGACATCTACACAATAAGCAATGACCCAATAAGCAGGAAAACGCTCACAAAACACACCAAGCCAAAAAATGTACAAAAATGAAAAAAACACCTATGTACACAAAACATGCACGAATGACTCATGCATAATACTTCTTGAGATACAACCCATTCTTGGGTTGATCTAAAGGATCACCTTCGTAATCAATAAACTCATAGGCCCCATTCTTCAAAACACATTTAACGATGTAAGGCCCATGCCACATGGGTTGAAATTTGCCTGCCCCCAGCTTATCATGAGCATGATCGTACAAGAGGACTAGCTCTCCTTATAAAAAGGAGCGAGGGGAAACTGATTGGTCAAAATGGGCTTTGACCCACTTTCTCTATGCTTCAATGACCAAAGAAGTAAAGCGGTTAGTTTCATCCAACCTCTCTAAATAGAAAAGACACTCTTCTTCAAGTGAAGTGTTGGGTAGTAATTCAACATCTAATTTGAGTTAAGGAAGTTCACATTCAATCGGAAGGGTAGCTTCCAGACCGTAAACAAGCTGGAATGGAGTGAATCTGGTCGCATCCTTGACTGAGGTTCGGTATTCCCAGAGAGCCGAAAATAACATGAGATGCCAATTAGATTTGTGGATCCCAATCGTACGTTGAAGCATAGTGACTAGAACATTGTTCACGGAATCAACCTGGCCATTGGCATGAGGATAGTATGGTGTTGAGATGTCGTGATGTAAGCCCAACCTGAAAGTCAACTCGAGCACCATATAATGTCTAAAATGGGAACCATGATCGATAACAATGGATTGAGGGATACCAAACCTAGAAATGATGTGATTGAATATGAATTGAGCTGCTGTAGCAAGTGTAGGCATTGCTTTGGCCCATTTGGTATCGTAGTCAACGACTACAATAATATACGCATGCCCCCCGGCCGAGTGAGGGTTACACGTCATAAATTCGATGCCCCACTTCACAAAGGGACCAACAGTAATAACATGATGGAGATGTGCAGGCGGTGCACACATCTTGCGCTGATAGATCTGGAAATCATGACATTTATGGGCAACAAAAATGAAATCCTTGAATATAGAGGGCCAGAAATACCCAACACAAAGAATATTCTATGCAGTGGCATAACCAGACATGTGACTACCACAAGTGCTAGTGTGGCAATCATTCAGAACTTTCTCAGCCTCCTCAATGGTCAAACACCAACAAAGAATGGAATATACTCCGACACGGTAGAGTGTATCTCCGACTATATGATAAGGTTGTGATTGATTGCAGATGCATTGGTGAGAATCCTTTGTCAACTCAGATCTAAAAGTGGAATTCTGAATATATACGATGATATCACTGTACCAAGGATCGAGGGTGGAAATCAGAAAAAGTGTATCGTCTGGAATGCATTCTTCAGAACAAACGAAGCAAATTCAGAAGGAAGGGAGAAGATCAAATCAGCAAAGACCAATTACTTCTTCGACTTGGCCATAGTAAACTCCAAATCGAAGTCTTGGAGGATAACAATCCACTTTTAGTATTTTCCCACCAAAAATTGCCGAGACAATATGTAAGTCATGGGGTTGCATTCGGAAATCATAGTCACAATATGCAACAAGATATAATGACGAAAACGTTGAACTGCTTGAACCGCAGCTAACGCTAAATTCTCAACATGGGAATAGCATGTTTTAGTATCAAGAAGGTTACAAGAGAGGTATTAAATAACACGCTCGTCACCGTCATCATCGTCTTGAACCAGAACCATGGCAATTGTGCTAAAAGAGGAATCTAAATAGAGGGAAAAATCGCGATGATAATTTGGAGGACACAAAAGAGGAGCATTGACGAGAAACATCTTCAATGTGTCAAAAGACTTCTGAGAAATATCATCTCAAAGGAATGGGAGACCCTGCTTTAATAATCGTGTAAATCCTTTAGCTACTTCAACATAGTTAGGGATAAAACGTTGTAGAAAATTAACCTTTCCTTACAGGCTCTACAGCTGATGTAGTGAAGATGGAGAGGGGAGATTGATAATAGCTTTAACTTTGGGAGGATCAAGGCGGATCCTATCGTTGGATATGATAAACCCTAGGAGTCTACAGAAATCGGCGCAGAAGATGCACTTGTGCGGATTTAACTGGATGTTATAACATCAACATCGAAGAAAAATATGTCAAAGATGCTCAGAATGGTCCTTATGCTTAGGTGAATGAGTCGGAAGGTCATCTAGATAAGGCTGAACAATGTGCTTAATATCGTGAAAAGCATAGGACATCGCTCATTGAAATGTGGCCCTAGCATTTTTCAAGCCGAAAGGAAGCTTCTTATACACGAAAGTACCTCAAGGATAGATGAAGGACGTCTTATGCTGATCAGTCGGGAGAATTTTAATTTGGTTATAGCCAGAAAAACCATCCATGAGGGAAAAGATCTCGCTCCTAGCACAGTCATAAATGATCTGATCCATAAAGGGAGTAGGATAATTATCCTTAGGACAGGCCCGATTGATATCACAGTAATCAACACAGACGCGAATAGTCCCCTGTTTCTTATCTACAGGAACAATGTTAGACACCCATTCAGTCAAGGGAATCAGGTAGATGAAACAAGTGTTGAGAAGTTTTTCAACTTCACTTTTAATAGTAGCAGCCTTTCAAGGGTGCATAGGATGAAGGTGCTGATGAATAGGCTTCGAACCAAGGTAGGTAGGAATATCGTACACCACCATACTAGGATCAATGCCAGGAATTTCTTCATAAGATGATGAAAATATGTCGTGGAACTCACGAGAAAGGCTAGTATAAACCTGAACTTCATTAGAAGAACAGGTGACCCCGAGATAGATGTTCTCAACAATTCCCGATTGGACGAAAATGTCAATAGGAATTTCTTGCGTAATGTTACTCAAGTTACCTTCCATAAATACTTCATGTGTCAGAATAGGCATTTGAAGCGGAGGAGAAGAAACCTGAGATGCAAACCTCTCAAGACACGTAGACATGGCCCAGAGGCCAGGCATAAATGAGGAATGATGATGACCATAATCCCATAGTAAATCCTTAAGAGACATAGTTTCTATGATGGCTTCATCAGAAGAAAATATCTCTCACAAGGGATTGGATGAAATAGAATCACCGAGCCAAGGGGATTGATAATAATCATCGAGAGACATGCTCAAAGGAGCATGATCAGAAGGCAGAGGATTAGAAGCCGCAAGAAGTTCACAATAATCAATCTCAATCGGACTTAAAGGCATTGAATCTCCAAAAGAATCGACCTGTTTAGGTGAAGGGATGATCCAGGGGTCATCAAACCAAGAGATCATATTGATCTAAATAGTGTTGGGTAGAGGAAGAGGAAAAATACCCATGAGGGCAGGAGCTTTGAAAAGACTTGGCCCAATGCTCTCGTAGGGAGTAGGGATCTTATCCATGTATGGAACATTGTTCTCGGAAGGAGAAGTGAAGAATGACAATTGATCAACAGTAACAATCTTTCCTTTGTGCGGAAATTTCAGGACATGATAGAGAGTTTAAAAAATGCATAGCATAGCGTGAGTTCAACTGCGACCGAGGAGAATATTGTAATTGAGCTTGGTGTCAACTACTTCTACCTTGAGATTGACTGTCTTCCCTTTCAAAGTAATCGGTAAACTAGTGAGAACACCTAAGGGTTTTGATTCTCTTCCATCAAATGCTTCCAGGGCATTTGGTGACGAATTCAAAGCCAGAGAACCAATGGCTTTCCAACAAGAAGATGACATGATTCACATTAACGCACCCTCATCCACAACCGCTTGATGAATATCGAGAAAATTAATGACAACCTATATAATGAGCATAATTTGGTGTAGTAGTCGTGGAATGAAATTCTATAAATCGAAAGAAAGAAGGCTAGTATCAGTAGGATCAACCCCACCAATCATAGATAACAAATATGTCCTTTGAGACAGGAAACTTTGAAGTACTTCTAGAGCAGACATCAGAGATGGTGCCTGAGCCAAATCCTCAAAAATATTGTAATTTTGGGTGGCACGGCCATTGGGATTATAAGAAGACTTGTGGAGTACACTTTTAAAAGGTGGTTGTACAACGGGCTCAGTACTGGGCCTTTCAATTTGAAGAGAGCTAGAAATAGGTGGAGGAGTAGGACCATCAGCGATCTCTTTCCCCGATGCCTAACACAATTCAGTATAATCCTTCGATCGAGTAGCAATAGAAACCAATGTAGAACTGTTCATCATGAACACTTGAGAGCCAAAAGGGGAAAAGGACTGAGGTTGCTCTACCATCTAGGTTTGCTGAGATGGAAAAGGTTCTTTAATAACAACTGTAGTTCCCTGAGTGCCTTTGAGTAATCTACTTACTTTGGCCCATCGAGGACAATCCTTGGTGTAGTTCTCTTCGTCATAAATCAAACAAGGGTACTTCGGCTTGTGTTGTGAACCATCATCAGCTCGATATTCGAAGGAATTTGGTTTCAGGGTATCGTCTTTGGCCTTAACTTTACTCTTATTTTTTCCTTTGGAATTTTTGTCTGCCAGATTGGCCTGAACGACATTGACTTCTATAGTTTTACCAGGATTCAGGGTGGGCTAAGAAGTAGCATTGTTGGAAGAAGTGGAATTTTTCTTCCCAGGATTTGAGGGAGAATAATTACGAGAAGTCTGAGACACAGAACCAATAATACCATCAACGGATGGGTTTTCCAGTACTTTAGAAGTTCCAGGTCGTGGGGCATCAGGAAAAATATCATACAACGTGCCAAACTGAGAGTACACAAGATCAAGGTACTGGGAACGAGGGATGGCTTGTTCCTCCGTTAAACATGCCCCCATAACTATGTCTTTCGCGATCTGATTGACAAAGGAGTTAGTGAACCAATCAGTTAGAATCTGATAAGGAATATCAAACTTAATCAAGCGATGATGACGTTTCCATTCATGGATATGATCCAATATATGGGTAGCTCGGTCCTGTTTTAAGAATGTGAGGAGATGTGTCCCGATGTCATAATGAATCAGTAAATGAAAATGTGTAAGGAATGCCATGGCGAGAGAGATTAAATCTTGAAAGATACCACGAGATAGCTAAATGTACCACTTTGCAGTGGCACCCGTAAGAGTCCATTGGAAAAGACAGAGTCGAATGGAATCGTCAACCCAAGAGTTAGAGGAACACCACAAGTGGTAAGTCATAACATGCACTTAGGGGTCTTCTCCATACTTACCCTCAAATTTAGGACAATCACCAGGAATCTTAGTAGGAACTGGAGGCCAATACGGGTTATGAAGGATCGGATCGTTCGTTAAATTTGACACATCAGGCAGTTCCAACATAGAGAGAAATGGTAATTGAGGATTAAAAGGCATTAGAGGTCTCTAATAAGGACCTGTATTCACATTCCACCCAGCCTATGAGAAGTTTTTCTCCCGTATGTTTTGTCCCAGAGGATTCTGACCATAGGGGTTATAAGCTAGATAATTCTGTTGGTATTGGGGTTGAGGACCAGGATACTGATTCTGAGCATACCATTGAGGTCCTTGCTGAGCAACGTATGGATTCTATTGCAGAATGTAATCATGGCCTTGAGTTTGATTATACACCAAATGAGATGGATTTTGAGGGTAAAAAGTAAAACCTTGAGGTGCACTATATACCAATTGATACTGACCTTAGGGGTAATAATCACCTTGGGGTTGAGAAGGTGGACCCTACTGAGTAGGTTGAGTGAGCTTCTAAAATGGTGGATCCCACTGAATTGGATAAACAGGTTGAACCAACTGATGAACAGGTTGAACAGGCTATTGAATAGATTGAATCAATTGTTGAACAAGTTGAACTAGCTGCTAAGTTGGTTGAACAGGTTGCCCTTGTGGAATAGGTTGACTTAGATAATGAGGACCACTAGGTTTCCCTTGTAGAAGAGGTTGGCCCAATGGAAAATATGGACCAGGCTGTCCCTGATGACTAGGTTGACCTGGAGGAGGACCGTAGGGTTGTCCTTGTTGCACAAAGGTTTGGCCATACTGAGCGTACGACTGTTGTTGTTGTACAATAGGTTGTTCCTATGGTATGTTGGCAACATACGATGTTCCTGGTTGAAATTGACTTGAAGGACCAGAGGGTTGTCCTTGTTGGACCGAAGGTTTCCCTTGTAGACCATAAGGTTTTCCCTGAGGACCAGAGGATTGTCCCTCTGGAGCCGAAGGTTGTCCCTGTAAGGGTTGTCCTTGTAAGCCTAACAGTTGTCCTTATAGCAAAGGCCCTTGATGAGTAACAGTCTGATAAGGATCAACAAGAAAGGAATAAAATTGTTTACCAATAGCATCATAGTGATGAGGAGGATTGATAGGAACTTGGGATGGCTGGAAACCCTGAGAATTATGTTGTTGAACAACCAACAGATACTCTTCAAAAGTGAGGTCACCAGGAATCATAGGGACAGTCGAAGTCATACTAGATGTAGATGAGGCTGTAGGATATTGAGTATCCAGAGAAGGAGCATATCGTTAGTGAATGGCCAACATATTCTCATCAAAATTATAAGTAGAAACCATAGGCATAGTCGTAATTGTACTAGCAGGTGCAGACTCCGGAGTGCGAGTTTGTGATCCGCTCGAACCTTGATTGACAGGCCACGTCGGATTAAGTATGATAGACCAACGAGTGTGAAAAGATTCTGATGATTGTGTCGTAACAACCAACGTAGATGAAACTACATAAATGGTAGGTCGAATTGGGACAGATGTAACAATAATTGACAAACTCGGTGTCATAGGTGACAGTCCTAACGAAGGGAGGACCGAACTCCTGTGAGGAGTTGATGTACTAGATTGTGCTATAGATGCAACACCAAGCATAATCTAACTCAAAGTTCGATAACCGGGTGGAAGTGACACCAATTGCGGAGAAGATTGAACAGAAACATGAAGGAGATATTAAGGGAAAATTTGATATTCACCTGTAGAAACAGTCATTCCTTCACTGTCAACAGGACTTGAAGAATCCATATTTGACGAAGTTGTAAGATCATTGAAAAGATGACGAGGACTAGGAGGTATAGTAGTAGCTACAAATGGTGATCCTGAAGTAAGAGGAGGGAATTCTCCCTCATCCCCAAAACCAGACCAAGCACCTGGAGGAGGCCAATTTAACTCAACGGACTCTTCAGGAGGAGATCGAGTAGTGAGAGGTAAAACATTCAGGAGAATAGGCTGCGAAAACTCAACAGACCTAGTGGACTAAAGTAAGGAATGTCAAGAAAATAACTAGCACTAGGAGGCAGTGAAGAAGACGACAAAACCGGTAGTTCCGCCACTGTGACTGTATTTCAAAAACATAAAATGAAAAGGAGATAGCTAAAAAAAGTCTTCAAGACCAAGGCCTAAGGAAAAACAAAACAAGCCAAGTAAAAAAGTCTAAACGAGTATGTAATCGTGGGCATTTTATTTTATGACATTGAAACTAGATTTTGTTGTTTCATGTTTTAAGAGTCGAGAAACAGGAAAAAGATGACTCTAGTCACTTTCAATTTTAAACGAACATGAAAGGACAAGTGCTCGATGATCTCTTCTCTTTTTAAAGAGTCATGAAAAGATCGAAATGACTACTCTGGTAATCTAAGAAAGAGGGTGTACCAAGTTTCTGTGAAATTCCATATACACCTTGGTGATCAAATGAAAGAGAAATGACCAAGGAATTTCCATACGTGCAGGTAGTCTCCCTGAATGTTGTGTTTGGTGTATCACGGTTACAGGGCGACAGACTTGGCTTCCTATGGATAAAGGATTTAAACCTATAGGTGTTAGCGAGAGAACAGGTCTCGCAGAGAAGACCTGGGTTCAGGGCTAAGGGCCAACAAGGTTTTCCACCATAGTCTAGATTCATGCTGGCATTTACACTCTGCTTTGAAGGGCATAGAGTCTCACCTGAGGCGTGCCGCGACCCTACTGTGATCGGGAGCAGGGTGGTATCATCTCCGCAACATTCAGACCGGTGAAACAAAGATAAACCAAGGACTCAAACAGTCATGACATAATATTCCATAACATGCATTCTTCAGGAAAACAGTTAAAATAACGATCAAAAAAATTTTAAACATAGCTTATAACAGCACTCATTGATACTCAGAATCACATAACAGAACAACCTTCTTGAATATATTAATCATCAGCCGTCAGAGGCGAACTATTACAAGGCTCAACTACATACGAGCATAGAACAGAAAAAAATACAACACGTCCCTAAGGACAAAGAGAGAAACCTCAGTAACCCAGAAGAGAGGAGAATAGTGAAACCCAAACAGAGCTCTCCTATGGCTCCCTATTGCCTATTTCCGTCTGTGCCAGCCTCTTCATCCGTTGGCTGGATGCCTATTTGTTCTCCTGCCCGCGCGATTGACAGTTCCTCCTCCTTTCTTGCTCAACTATCTTTCATTTCTTTCTGTTCACCAAGAGTTCACTGCTTGTTTCCTTTCGTGCCCTTCCGCTATCTATGCTTGCTCCTGTAACCACCGCAACACATGTCCTCTGCTCCTCCACAACCTTGACACCTTCCTACCTACCGAGGTTGCGTTCCACCACGTGCTCGCTGCAACTCAAAATCTGCTGATTTCCAAAACAAGGGCCCCAACAGGCCCCGACCACATCCTTTTGACTCGCCCCAAGTCAATTTTCCTGAGCCATCTCCACTACCATGGGTCCGCCCGAACCTGTGCCCTATTCTAGCTGCACACCTTCTCCTTGTTGTGAAAAAAAGGGCCCCAACTCTGGGACCTTGTTCAGAGCTGAAGCTTTAAGATCTTGGAAGGTTTCCATGGCCTGTTGCCACCCTTGTAGCAACTCGTCAGTCTCAGCCATGATTTTGGTGACTACTTCCTCCCCAGCGATTGCCGACACGACGCTAAATACTGTGTTGATCTGTGTGTCAGTATCCGAGGCCAATTGTTGCACCATTTGGGCGCTGATATTTACGGGTTGTCGAAGCTCCTGGATTTCCTGTTTGGCTACCGTCGAAGTCTTCTCTATTTATTGAATTTGGACCTCTAGCACATCCGCCTGGGCATACAATTGGTCCAGCCTAGTTGGGTCCGTGGTTTCCTATATTTCCTTGGATATTTTTTAGAGTTGGGCCGAAATTGGTTATGCCTTCACCGTGAGGGCTGTTGAGAATTTTTGCAAACCCTTCAGTAGGTCATATGCATCTATGGCTGCAATACTTAGGAATTCCTGCATCTTTGTTACTTGGCCCTGTTTCTCTGATATTTGTGCTGAGTACACAACTGTTGGGTCAGGAAGTGCGAGTCGGGCTGCCAACGCCGCCTTGAGTTCTGTATTCTCCTGGTGGAGGTTTGAATATGCCACCCTGAGGTGGATCGCCCACCCTACTACCTCCGTTTCTTGCACGTCATTTGGTATTTGACTGTGGTGGGCCGTCACTGCGGGCTATATTTCCCTGAAAACCCTGGCCATTTTTTCCAGTTGTCCCTGTAGTTGTTCTTTCTCCATTTTCAGCTTCTCACGTTGTTCAGTAAGCATGCTTATCTGCTGATTCTGTTGTTCACATTTCTGCTGTATCTCTGAGTGGAGCTTCTCGGCCTGCTGTGTTTCCCTTTGGATGAAATGGTATAGTTGAGCTATCCCCCATGTCTCCATGCTCTCGCCACCGGAGGTCCCCTGATCTAGCCTTCGCTCCTGGAGTGGCTGCCCACTAGAAACCGATCTTGCTGACTGGTCTTGAGGTGACTATGGTGGAGTTTTCTGGGGTGCAGAGTCTGCCATATTTAGGTTCGGTTGCCCCTCTTGATCTACTTGGTTGGGTGGTTGGAGCAGAGTAGGCTCAGGGAGTGGCCTAACTATGTCTTCAACTATCTAATCCATCTGAGTGATGAAGTTTGTAAAATTAGTCTGCGGGACCACGGTAGGGTTGGCTGGGGGTACTAATTCCGTACCCGAGTTAACCTTCATCCCATGGTCCCCATTGAGTATTCTTCTGATAACTAGATCTGACACGGTGGCAGATGAGGTGGATGGTGCGGAGTCGTGGGGTTTGGGGGAGATGGATGAGGTGGTAGGTGGTAGTGGACCTGGACGAGGTGGTGATATGCAGATGTTCAAGAAATCAAAGGGGTTAATGGGGGTGTGAGGTGGCAACCCACTTGCTTCCCCTGTCTCAACTATTGGATCTTCTTGGATCAGTACCCCTGTGCTTAATTGTCGGGGTGGATCCTCTCCTGTGAGGTCGACCACCATACTTGATTCTACAACCTTGGCTCTCTTGGCCTTCAGTGCCACTACAGGTTTCCCAGACCTACTTTTCCCTGCCAGCGGTGTGGTTGTTGGGGTTGGAAAACTAAACAATACATTGGGAATGAGTGCAGAAATGGAGGTTGTGCTTGGAGGTGGGTTCGACTGGGAGACTTAAAATTCTGAAAAAATTGGAAATAGAGTAGCACTACTCACTATCACCTGAACTACTTCATTAATGCTTCGTACATTCATGTTCAGTTGCTAAATGATCGGGAGGAGCTACAGGTTTGACACCCTGGTTACTACCTCCTCTACCATTTCTCTTGGCAACCAGTGTGGTAGCATCACGTCAAAGATGTACATGTACACCCCGTCTCTAACTTCCATCGCAACCACTGGCCACGAAAAAACTTCTATATGAAAAGCTGCTTCATCAATTTGGAACTTTAGAGGCCTCATCTGGAACGTCGTCTCTAGTACACAAGTGGGTCTAAGGAACCTGTGCTTGTGCATGACTCCAAACCAAACTTGCTCATTATATACGTCCAGTAGGTTTCTTAGGATCCTCTGTTGACTCATTACAACATCGACCATTAGGCCATACCAAATTCTGAAGGCTTCTGCATTTACTTCCTTGGTGCTAGGGTCTCCAGACACCTTCCATGGGGTAAACTTCATCGCCAGCAGCTGATCTTTCGCTATCTCCACTGGTATCCTGATGAGGGGGAAATTCCACTTCCACATGGCCAGCGCTATTATCAAATACCCGTAGATAAATCCAGTTTCCCTCTTATAATTGTATTCACATGCCTCGAACATCTCCTTCAGTAGGAAGGAGCACCAGTTCAGCCTGGTCCCCTGGACACAGTGCTCCGCAACTGAAATTGTGTCTAATTTACACTCTCCTTTGGTGTAATGTCTCATCATCTTACTGGCGATGAGGTAGTAGGCGAATCTGATCTCTGGCCTATTGATTAATTCAATCATTGCCCCTTTCCTCCTCTTCGGGTGTCATACTTAGCATAGTAGTCTGTATCCCCTAAATTCTTTGCCCATTTGGATATGGTTTGGAACATTGAAGACATGTCCCTTCCTTCCTGCGACAGCCCTATCAACCTATGAATGTCTTCGGCATGGATCGGGATCTCCTTCCCCAGCCACAGAGAGTCGTTCTGAATTCTGCTCAATAGGAATTCGGTGCACTGCATTGTAGCGCCTGTAATCCCAAATACTGGCAAGTTCCTCAAATTCATTATCGAGGACTGCTGGATACCTCTGAACTCGGGCAGGACCCTTGTTGCCACCTGTCCTGCCTCTGTTGTATAATTTTCAATGTATACCTGTCTTTTTAGCACAAGAAACTCAAAGGAGTCCGTGAGGTCTGTGTCAATTAAGGTCGCACTGTCATATTTACTGACGAGGGACTCCATTTTCTGAATCCTGATGTCGAGCTCCTATTCTACCACTGCTAGGCTTACTTTTGTCATCTTCACTCGCCACTGATACACCTCAAAAATAGTTCTCTGTCTCTTCTCTTGCCTTTATTCTTCTGGACACCTTCTCTGCTTTGGTTCTGCTCCAACTTCCCTTGAGGTTTCTAAATCTAACTCATATTTTTCCGGCATTCTCGCACTTTTCTGCATGCAGGTTATGTAAGTAACTGTCACGGGTGAGGTTGATGAGACCCCATAACTAATTAATGTTTCCCTGGCTTCTCCTGCGGCTACTATCATGCGATCAGTTAGCTGCTGAGGTGGGTTCTGACACTACTGACTGTGGTTTTGGGATTTGGGCAGACGCGACGGCTGGTGGTTATGTCTAATTATGGAAAATTAATTATAGTATGGATAATGCTAATTATGGCAATTATTTCCAAATCTTGGTGATCCTACGAACTGACACTAGTACTATGCTAAATGATGGTGGGTTGATGTTCGGCATGCTTTTCTTCTTGATGTGGATGACACGCTGGACACTACCCCCCCCCCCCCGACCACTAATGGTTGCGTTGCAATCTCCACAACTGAGCTAATATTTATTCCATTATGGTAAACCTATATATGTCATCTTGGGTGTGAGAGACTTATTAACGCTATTCTACCCTACCTACTCCTCTCTTTTGCGAGATTTATTGAAATTGAAATGAACAAATTACTCCTGGTAGGGTTTCAGGCATGCGCCGTTGACCCATTCTTGTAGAACCTGGTCGTTTAACTGTTCCAATTGGACTACTCCCGATGGTTTGATCTCTATGAAATGAAATGGTCCCAGCGAATGCATCTGCAATTTCCCTGGGAGCGTCTGGAACTTGCTGTCGTAGAGTAGGACCTTGCCTCCAATTCGGAAAGTCTTGTGTTTGATATGTCGATCATGCTAATCTTTCTGCCTCTCCTTTTCTATCGTCTGGTGAAATTCTGCAAGAAGCCGACCTTCCTCAAGTTCCTGTAACTTGTGCAAGCGCTCTTTTAAATATTCCTCTTTAGATAACTACATCGTTATTGTGATCAGAAGGCTTGGTACTATTAGCTCCCCGTAATTCCAGCAGATTGATGAGACTGAAGCTGCAGAGAGAACACTTGAACCACTTTGGGATTCTAGGATCTAGCCCTCCTGAATCCAGAGAGGGATCTCTCTATAAGTGCAAAGATTGATTTATCTTTAAAGTTTGAAATGTGATATTAGGCTATTTATTAAGAACAAGGGTTTTTGTTTGGTTTTGGATGGTTGAGCATGAATTTTAGTTGAGTGGAAAGTCCTATAATGAAAGAGTTTCAAAGGTGTGAAGTTGCAAGGAATCAGAACAAGCTTTGGCTGATAGGATAGATATGATGCTAGTTTTTAGTCCATTGGGCTATGGAGTCATAAAAGGGTTTAATTGTGTAACAATTTCAAGACTGGTCCAAGGGGTAAGTCATCTATATCACAAGATCTTTGAGATTAAATGATGGAATGGAACAATAAAAGTGTTGAAGGGGTGCAAAAAGTCAATAATTTCAACTAGGATTTATCAGTCTTTCCAAACAAGAAAAGCCTTTTAAGTAATTGTTTAAAACCAACCAAAGGATAGGGCTAACCATAGACTTCTTTGGATAGACTCGTATTAAAGCTAACTCATTAGACAAAAAATCCAGTAATCCACATAATTAATTTCAGAAGGGATGAAAATAGATAAGAAAAACAAAGTGCAGCTTAAGATCAGATAAGACACTTTTAAATCTAAACTGCTTTCAGCATAATCTTAGGGAAACTTTCAGAATTACCTTTTGAAGAAAGAACTAGAAGACAGGGCAAACCATAAACTTTCCTAGTCTAACTCTACTGAGTAAATAATGAAAATAACATTCAAGAACTTCCTTTCAAGCTTCGCACCTCAAGATAGGGACAAACCAACATTCCTTGATAATGTTTACACTTAACTTAAGTCATTCTTAAACACACAATTTGGAGGAAAACATTGATATAAAGCTTATCAGTCAGAGAAGGATACTATAAACAGTAAATCCTAACTCTATGCTTGTTGTTCTTTATCAGAGAATAAGTGGACAAAATGGCATACATGAAAGGAAAACAATAACATAGAAAGAAGCACTTCACCAGTGATATAAACCAGGATCCCAAGAATCAGCTTGTATATTGATGTCAATCCAGTTACATTCTTCAAGTCCAATTTTTCAGTTCAGCAATCATCTTCTCTTCTCAGCCTAACTTATTTGATGACAAATAGAGCTTCAAGAGCCTCTGGACACTATTTACATGTGGAAAATTTTGAGCACAAGTATATATCAAAGTTCTGCAACCAACCCTTTACAATGAGCTCCTCATGAAGATTTTATAGAAAAAGTGAGGAGGTCGAATGAGAGAAAAGATCTACAGGCTCAATTAATACAGTTTAATGCTTCTCAACCTTTGAGGGGCTTAATGGAGAAGATTTCATATATTTCTCTGTATTAATTGGCTTACATTAAGTATTAAGCTCGCTAGGAAGATTTTGTTGACTTTAAGGCTCTGTGTTATCCTTGTAATAACTCTGCTAACAGTTTAAAATTGTTTCTTTGATTCGAAATAACTATTCAGTTGTATTAAGGTAAATATCCTCTGTTCTGATAATAACTATGCCATCTTTTGAATGCTTTGAGGATACCGGTGGCTTTTGGTAGCTAAGAGGATTCAATTAGCCTCTAATTTGGTAGTGGAGGCTGTCTCGGCCTGATAGATATTGATGCTTTTCTTTAAACACTGTTAATTTGCTTTAATTCTGTGTGAGGCTTAATTAGGCCTAAATTCTATTTTTTGTCCTTCAAACTGTCTTTAATTTAGCGGATTAGGCTTTAGATAGTCAATTTATTGCCATAATCCCTCAAAACTGTGTTTAACAATATTCAAACATTTTTCCGCTTTGATTTCATGCTGTCCAACTGATACTCTTTGTTTGATTTAGCTTTGCTATGTCTTGTTGATGTGCAGGCATGCAGAGGGTTTTCAAATGGCATCAGTGCTCATGAGGGACTGATGAAACATGGTGTTGAACCCCGACAGAATGATCTCTGTGATGTATAAAGGCCTGGGGGACTGTCATCCCCGACCTTCAATCTTCCTTTAAAATAATTAGAAAACCATTAAAACTTGTACAAACCAAGAAAAATTAGAAAAATCCTGCGTATTTGGGTCTAGAATGCTTCAGAGGTTTAGGTTTAGAGCGCAGCCGTTGGACGAAAGCATTCAACGGCGGGGATTGCCTCGTGGGGCTTAGATGGGAGGTGGTTTGAAAAATGGCAGGGAGATTAAGTCAGGGTCGTTGATCTACAGATATCAACGGTCGTGATTAATCAGGATAATATAATGCGAAGGGGTCATATTTATAATGAAATGGGGAAAATACAAAGGAAACGGGTTAAAAACCTCTGGCAAAGGAAAACGTATAAAAATGAAATTTTGGGTTTCTCAGATGATTCTGGGCCATCGGATGAGATTGGCCACGGAGATCGACGGCTAAGAATGAATTATGAAGTCCCTTGGAGGATGGCAGAGGGCGATGAACTGAAAATGAGATTGAATGCAGGTTGTTGATCTGTAGAGATCAACGGGGAAGATCAAACGCGATGGGATGCAATATAAATGGGGTAAAGTGGTTTTGGCTATAGAAACCACTGTTCTTGTGTGACGAAAATGGAGGAAGGTGGTTTTAACTTTTTGAACGTGATATGAGTTATTGGCCGACATGTGGCCTTTCAAAACCACCCTCATCGTGTAAATTTAAATCATTAACCTTTGAGCATAAATTTACACAAAATTGTGCATCTGCCGTTAGATCTGGGGTCTTAGATCAGACTGTCGTGGAGAGAGCGTGATGGGGAACAGATGCTCAGGCGATAAGATGTTGGGCACAGTCTGAGCAGTTTTGATCTGGACCATCAGATCAGGGAATGAACGGTCTAGATTAAATCTTGGGGTCAAATGAATAAAATATGAGGTGAGGGGCTGGGCGGAGAATGGGTCAATGTGAGCCGTTGATCTACAGAGATCAATGGCGGAGGTTCATTATAAAACTTTATATAGCGGGATTATGAAAAATAACAAAGGGAAGGGAGAAATGATCTGGACCATCGGATCTTATTGTATGGACGGCCCAGATACAATTGAAAGATTGCAATTGGCAGGGGCAAAGGGAAAAGAGCACCGATGTGATTGAACGTAGACCGTTGATCTAAGGATCAGATCGACGATGAAGAATGAATTGGAGGTCCAAAGGCGGAGGGATGGGCTTATGGAAAAGAGCAACGTGGACCATCAGATCTGGGTATGGCAGAATAGATCGACAGTTGGGAATCCATCGGAAGGGGCCAATCGGAGGGGGAGCAATAAAATATTTAAACGCACCCGATGGAAATCTCCGAGGCGAGATCCTGAAGACCATTTGATCATTTCAGATCAACAGTTGGGAATGGTTTAAACCGTGAACCGGCGGGTTTCCTTTATAATATGAAAAATGGGGCTTTTAATAAAATACAAAGGGAAATTGGCTTCAGGGAGGGTTTATTTATATGTTTTAGCGCCCGATTGTAGGGCTTTGGGTTATATGGTGGGGAAGTGGTTGAGGGATTTAGCGCAAAGGGGCTCATCAGAATCGGAACAAAGGAGGGGGCCTTTCAAATGCGCCCGATGAAAAAACTCTGAAGCGATATTTTATTGATCATCGACCGGTTTTTAGATCAACAGTCCTTTTCCTTTAAAACAATGAAACAACGGATTTTAATAAAAACATAGGAAAGTGGGTTTTTAACAAAATACAAAGAGAAATTTGGTTTTTTTCCAAGTCCTTTTGTGTTTTAGCGCCCGATTTCAGGCTCTCGGTTTTACAAAGGAATCAAGGGATCGAGAGTTTATACAAAAAGGAGCCAATCGCAATCGGAGTTTTAATATAACAAAAGAACTGTGTTTCACATGAATGCCCCAACTGCGATAAGCGCCTAGGGGTTTAACAGTAGGTTGCTGCCCCATGTCTTATGTAGGAAAAATGGTTGGGGGCTAAGGCCAAAGGGGCTTATGGCCTTAGTCCAAAAATGTGTTTTTTCAGCCAAAATAACAGATTTTCAAGGCTTTGTTGGCTTTTGGTAGAAGGGGAAAAAGGGATTTTTAATCCTTCAAAGAGAATTTTCAAAGGTTTAAATGGAATTGTGAGGGAATGAAAAGGTAAATGGACATTTTTTTGAATGAAATGGGGAAGAAAAAAGGAGAAAGGAAATGAGGGAAAATGGAACTTTTCAGCAGTCTTTTTCTTCAGGAAAACAACAGAATTTCAGATTTTAAGAGGGAAACAATAGTGAATATTAAGTCAAGGAAAATTTGTCTTCATAAGACTTCAAGAACTAAAAATTTGGGAATAAAATGATTTCTTGAAGGCTTAAAAAATGATTTAGCCACCATTTGATATGAAAAATTTTATAGGTGGCTAATAGTGGCTCCACATGGGGATGCTTCCTTCTTGAAGGCATCAAGAACTTCAGACCTGTATTCTCTGGGGGGCTGATCAATGCCTCATCCATTGGGCTGCAAATTTCTTCACTTTGATCTTCTTCAGTCCTGATAATTTTAGCAGCCATGAAAAACAATGGAACTCTATCCAACAAGCTTTCTACCTACCCAATCCTACTGATCTAACATTTTTTCTTCTTTCAAAGTGCATTTGGATTGGAAATATCTTTTACAAAAAATTTATTCTTTTGAAAGTAAAAAAAAACTAATCTAAGTATACTTCTTATTCCTCCATGAACTCAGATTAAACAGTTGAGTTCATAAGCTTCTATACCTAATCTACTATCTGTTAGGATTAAACTGTCTAACCGATTTTTATTCACTAATTTTTGAAACATAAATCTAAAAGCATACAAATCAGGATTGAACAGTCTAACTTGTTGCTGATCTATGGCATAAAAAACAAGCTGCACATAGATTTATTATTTGCAGAAAATTAAATGAAAAGGGTGAAGGCTTAAGAACTGAAATTTCTAAGCACATCCTTCTCTTTTCTTCAGCTCTGTTTTTTTACTTTTGTTTGAGTTGTCTTACATTCTTTTCTGGTTCAAGTTTTGGGATTTTCAGAACTAGTTTACTTCTATCTTTGACTCATGATTTAAACATATTAGAGTCACTCTTCTTTTGGAATCTTAGGTTCATATTTTGAGCTTTTTTGAACCTTTATTTTTCTAACCAAATCTACCTAACTAATAAGCCAAGATTAAGTTGTTTGGAAAATCTTATTTCACTAACCTATTAGTAGTAAATTTAAAACTATTTAGTGAAGATTAGGCTGTATGACTAAATAGAAGTGTGTTTTTAGGAGTGGCATTTGAGCTTGCACACTTTCAGATTTTGTTTCTCTTTTTTGGTATGGGGCTGTACCTTTTTTGTTTTTACAATCTTCCCTCTTTTCTCTTTCTATTGTTTTTGTATTTTTTATTTTACAACTTTAAATATTTATAATGAGAAAAAGGATAAAAGGCTTTCAAACATGATAGGATCAAGAGAAGTAATGTTTGATCATCCTGCCATTGACAGGACCCCCAAACAGTTCAACTCCATTCAATTCCTGCAAGAAATAAGAATTGTTACCAGCAGTAGAATGAATGAGATAAGGGCCAAGCCATAAGTTATCAAATTTCCCATGCCTTCCCTTGTCTTATCTCCTTGAGTCCCACTTTAACGCTTTTTCCCTAGTGTTGAAATTGCTGGCCTTCGTTCTTCTATCAAAAAGCTTCTTGATGCTCTCTTGCTTTTGTAAGGCTCTGTTGTAGACCTCCTATCTGGTTTGCTGAAGATGTATAGTTTGATTAATCCTTCTGATCATGTCATTGTCTTCATACTGCACTTCTTGAATCAAATTCATAACTGGTACTCCAAGGCTGGTTGGAAAAATTACATCTGTACCATACACAAGCTGATAGGGTGACATTCCAATAGATTTCTTAAGTGTTAATTTGTCAGCCCATAGTGCATGCACTAGCTTTGTGTGCCAAGACTTCTTGTTGTCCTCCAAAAACTTCTTGATTATGTTCACCAAACTCTTATTTGAGGATTCTACTAGCCCATTACCTTGAGGGTAATAAGCAGTAGAATGACCCAATGTTATCTGATATTTGTGACAGAATTCAAACATCTTCTTGGATGAAAATGCTGCTGCATTATTAATGATGATCTTCCTAGGACAACCAAATCTAGAGAGGATATGAATCTCAATGAATTTTATGATGAAAAAGTCATTGGCTTGCCTAGAAGGGATGGCTTCTATCCATTTGGTGAAGTAGTTTGTTGCAGTGAGAATCCATCTATGCTGGGTAGATGAGGGTGGATGGATTTCTCCTATGAAGTCAAGTCCCCAATGTTGAAAAGGAGCTTCAACAGTGATTGGATGCAGAGGTAAGGGCAACAATTTTCTTTTTCCTTCAAAAATTTGACATTTATGACAGGAAATTATCATTTTATGGACATCAAGAAAGAGTGTGGGCCAATAGTAACCAGCTCTAAGGATTTTGTTGGCTATTGTCTTCCAGTAGAGGTGACCTCCACATTCTCCTTCATGGAACTCGTGCTTAACCTTATCTGCATCATTCTCAGGCAAACATTTAAGCAATATCCCACTTGCATTTTTCCAATAAAGACATTTATCTACAATGCAATAGTTTACAACTTTTAACTTTAAAAACCTTGCCTTTGTTTTTGATAAAACAGGAGGTGTATTCAAATTAAGAAAAACATATAGAATATCAGCATACCAAGAGGAATTCATAAAATGATCTTCAACAATGGGAGTTGAAAATTCCTCTTGTTCATCTAAAGCATTTATCATATTATATCAAGAAATTCAAAATTTGATTCAGCCATTAATCTAGCTAGACCTTGGCCTTTAATGAGTTTAGTGGGCTTGATTTCTAAATCATATTCAAGTATCACAGCTATTCACTTAACTCTCTTACCATCTGGGTCCTGTGTTAGAATGTCTTTCACAACTGAATTTGGGACAAAGGCATTGATGTGTGAGTGAAGGATGTAAACTATGAAGTCTTTTAAAGCCTTGACCAAAGAAAAAGCTTGTTTTTCCATAATGTTATACTTCATAGGTGCATCTCTCAATGCCTTACTAAATAATGCAATAGGCTGCTCTTGTCCCTGTGGATTTTTCTGCAATAGGAAAACATCTATTGTATGTTCTGATGCAAATGAAAAAATATAAAAATCTTTTGAAAAATCAAGACTTATTAGAACTGGTGTTTTGGTTAATGCTTGTTTTACCAGCTCAAAAGACTTCTTTGCTTCTAAGATCCATTTAACTCCTTGGTCCTTTTTCAACATGTTTATAATGTTTCTAAGGAGTTCAGCTAAGTTGGGTATGAACCTCCTCAAGAAATTAATCTTTCCAATGAAATATTGAAGTTCCTTGATGTTTCGAGGATGAGTGATTTGCAATATAGCCTCGATCCTTTTTGGGTCTATATTTATTCCCTCTTCTGATATAATGTGCCCAAGAAGTTTACCTTCTTGGAGACCAAATAGTGTTTTCTTTGGGTTTAAAGATATCCCAAACTTTCTGCATTTCTCGAATACTTTTCTCAAGTGTTCTAAGTGCTCTTCATCTGTCTTGGAAAAAATAGTGACATCATCAAGGTAAATAATGATGAAGTAGCCCAATTCTTCTGAGAATGCAATGTCCATGGATCTCTGAAAAGTAGCACCAACATTCATTAGACCAAAGGGAATTTTCACATACATGAAAGTGCCCCAAGGTGTAGTAAAAGTTGTCTTTAATTGATCATCAGGATGTACTAATATCTGATTGTATCCTGAGTAGCCATCAAGAAAATAAATTCTTTTAGAACCAATTGCCCTTTGTAAAATATGATCCATCTTGGGTAAAGGGTAGTTTTCCTTCAATGAGGCTTTTTTGAAGTCTCTAAAGTCTATACAAAGCCTTATCTCTCCTTTTTTCTTCATAATTGAAACTAGATTAGAAACCCACTCTGAATATCTAATAGGAACAATAATACCAACTTCATACATTTTCTTGATTTCCTTCTCAACCAAAGGTAACTGAACAGGGTTTATTCTGTGCAGTTTTTGTTTAAATGGCTTTTGGTTTTCCTTGAGAGGTATCTTGTGCTTAATTATTTCAGTGTCATAGGATTTTAGATCTTCATAACTCCACGCAAAAACATCATAAAATTCTTTAAATAGCTCTATGTATTTGAGTTTAACGTAAGCTGGTAAAGTTTTAGACAGTTTGATTATCTTTGGTTTTAGTTCACTACCTATATTACACTCTTAGACTTTAGTTTCCATAGGCTCCAGCTTTGGCTTCTTGGCCACATCATTAGATTCAAACGGTTCTTCTAAAGGGACTAGAACTTTTGGCAAACTTTGATTGTTAGACTGCAGAGTTTCTAAGTCTTCTGTTTCTAAGTCTGTAATCATTTCTGTTGTGTTTTCAAGTTTTTTAGACAATAGATTTATATCAGCCATCTTTGGAGTGTTTTCTTCTTCATCAAGTATATTTTCTTCACTAGGACAGTCTGTTTCATAGTCTGAATCTGAACTGGGTAGTTCAAATTCATTTATGGACTGCAGGAAGTCTTCTATTTGTTTGTCTCCATCAAACACTTGCCAATATTTTTTGTTATCAGGGATAGCTGGTCTGAATTTAATTTGAGTTGTGCACTTTTTGGTTTCATATGGTGTTAAGCATGTTCTAGCAGCAAAAGCTAAACTTTGGGCCATGATATTCTTTTCTCTTGGGACAAAAATAATTTGGGATTCCTCAAAAGTTTTCAATAAATCCATGACGTTGTTTTGATAGGCTCTAAGTATGGGGTGTTTAGCGTTGTATTCCCCATTCACTTGCCTAATGATTAACTCTGAATCCCCATGCACTTTTAATCTTTTGGCTCCTAATTTCTTCAACAAGTGTAAGCCTAAAAGAAGGGATTCGTATTCCGCTATGTTATTTGAACATTGAAAATTTAATCTGTAGGAATGGCCTTTAGTGTGGTTGTTCTCAGTGTTATGGATCCAGACGCTTGCACCAGCATTTCTCTGAGTGCAAGACCCGTCGAAGTTCATACTCCAAAGAGGACTAGTTTCAGGTTCAGAAGTTTGGTTACTATCCTCTTCAACTAGTGTGCTTTCGGATTTTTCTTGAAGATCGGCACTATGTTGAATTTGTTTTAATTCCTTGGGTTTTTCATTGCATTTAGGACTGCTTTCTTGACTCTCAAGTTTTAAAAGTAATGGATGAATGATTTGTGGCTCTAGACCCATGTTTTGTTTGCTGCAGTTTTCGGGTTTAGAAAATTTTTTTGACAGTTCTGTGTTGTCTTCCTCCTCTTCTCTATCTGCCATTAATTTAGTCAAGGTCACTTGTTCAGTGAATGTTTCATCATTGAAAAGGATAAATGATTCAAGGCCCGTGTTTACAGAATAAAGAGTAGAGTTTTGTGGTCTCTCTTGGCTAGTAACCATGTACTACATATGAGACTCCTTGTAAAGTCTTCTTGTTTGATTAAACACAGGGATAGTTGCATATGTCATATCCATCTGCATGGTTCCTTGTAACTTAGCTCCCCAAGATCTAGATAACAGCATACCATATTTTGGGGGTACATCAGCCACAACAATATCCATAACTAAACACTTGGCTGGAATTTCTACTAAGTTTACACATAGGTCTTTGATTAAGCCTAAAAATTTCACTCTGCTTGAGTCAAAGGAGTAAAGATCTTTGTAAGGTCTGGTGATTTCAAGGCCTAGGCTCTCCATTACAGCTTTGGGCATTAAATTGTGAGAGGCCCCTAAATCATGCATAGTGTTATGTAAAATCTTGTCATGAACATTTAAACTAACATAAAAAGGAGGAACTGGTCCCTCTTGATATCTACCCTCAATCTTAGGACCGAATATGAGCTCAAGTTGGTCATCATTAAGATTGACAGTGTCATTATTCTCTTCTATGTTAAAAGCCTTCAAAATTTGGGATCTGTACACATTTTGGGCATCTAATTCAGTGAGAGGAACATAGATTTTGATTCTGGCAATTTCCTACTCCAAACTAAAAGGCATTTGATTCTTTGAAGTGCTTGTTTCAGCCTTATTAACTACCACTCTATCAGTAAAATCAATTTGATGATTTCATCTATTCACATTTGTCAAAATTGTTTTAACAAGAGCACTAGCTAAGGTGCTAATGCTACTTAGGTCTGCACTCTATTTTTCAGTACTTCGAGTGCCATTTTATTTGTTTTTATCAAAATTTACAGCTACTGTTTTATCTTTCTGCTTTGTAACTTTGGGTTTATTTAAAGTGTTGTTTTGTGCAAATTTTTCAGAGGTTTTAGTTTTTGGAGTTTCTTGATTGCTTTTACTCCTAAGGTCATACTATTTTGTGGTTTCTATGATGACATTTTCCATTTCTTGGTAGTAAAATTCATCTTCTGCTCTCTTGTCACCATAGAATGTATATAGACCTTGTTTCCTATTGTAATGAACTTCAAAGTCATCATTATCTACTCCCAACATGTTTATGTCATCTTCCTCTGTTTGTTCTGCTGTTTCTTTAACCTCACTTACACAGTTTTGATGAAAATGAGGAGTAATCTGTTGATCATCCTCCCTTGGTCTGTTTTGAGGCTGGTTTATCCTAAAATTCTGATTTTGGTTTTGATTTCTGTTTTTAGGAGCTATTTGGTTTTGACTTGCTTGCGCTCTCTCAAGTATGCTCATCTTTTTCATCATCTCCTCCATCATTTTTTCCATCTTTGAGCTAGATGTGGAAGGTGTAGATTCCTCTCTAAAGGACACTTTCTTCTCATTCTTCATTCTTGCTCTTTTCTCCATTAAATTAACTTCCATAGCTTGAGCTCCTTTTTGCATATCTTCAAGAGTTAAAGGATCTCTCTCTCTCGGCTAATAGGCCATTTCAGGATCAAATCCTTCAGGAAACTAGTTTAAAGCTGAGCCTTGTGGAGGTTTTAAGTCCGGGGGAAGTGCATTATAAACATTGTTAAACCTAGTGCAATAAGCTTGTACACTTTCCCCAATGTTTCTATGGAGATTCTTGTAATCAGAAAGTATTCGGAGAGGGTTTTTCTTCACTTCCCATTTATTTAAGAATAATTGATGGAAGGCTTGGAGATCATTAATACTATGAGGGGTTAAGCCTTTGAACCATTTTCTTACTTATCCCACTAAACTCTGAGCAAATAATCTAAGTTTTATAGTTTCATCATCAATCTCATTTCTGTCAAATTAGTCATTCATCTTATCTACATGTTGTGAAGCAGTAGTAGCATTATTGGCATCATACAATGGTATCTTGGACTGATAGTCATGTGGAAGATTAACTAAGGGTAAAGGAAGGACCAACGGGGCATACCATGTTGCCATGATAGGGGGTGGAGGTGGATTTACAAGAGGTGGATTAACAAGAGGGAAAGTGGGCTGAAGTGGAGTGTTTTGGACAATGGGTGTATGGGTAGCAGATGTGGATGGACCAGCAATAGATTGTTGAGAAGATCTAGGATGAGAGAAACCAAAATTATGAAGGAATTGTAAGTCTGGTGGTGTAATTTCTCTACTACTAGGATTTTCACTTCTGTCCGGGGATGAAAGTGAAGACTCTGAATCTAGCTGATCTAAATCATAAAGAGACCTAGTTCTAAATGGATTTCTTAAGTCAACTTGTGATTGTTGTAGAGATGCAAGGTTTTCAGGAATAGAATTAGCTCTAAGGGGTGATCTGAAAAGAGTTGAAGATTTAACCTCAGGAGGCTTCTTAAGGATTCTTTCAGGGTTATCAACTATCTCAGGAGGGTTTGGGTTAGGATAAGCTCTAGTATAAATATTTCTAGGAGACAATATTTAAGAGGCTAACTGATCTTTTAAACAAGAAAACTTTAATCCTAAAGTCCTCTAACTGAGTTTAAATGATGTTTTATGATGATAATGGGTCTTCCCAGTGGAGTCTTAAGGTCTGTTTAGGATTGTGGAGTCACCAGGCGAAAATTTTTAGCTTTTTTTTTAGGTAAAAGGTTTTATGGTCCACCACCATGTTTATTTGAATACCAATCTGAAATATTTTTGGGTTTTTCTGAGTTTTTCAGTCCTATGAGTTCTAAGAGTGTCCTAAATCTGTTTCAACACTTAGCTACGGTGATGAGACAAAGACAGTCTACTCTTATAGCTAAGCTAGCTTTTTCTTCAAGGTTTGATAAGCTCTCATGAGAATCCTAAGGTTTCCTTAGTTTGTCACTAATTCAAATAAGTTTTATGATGATTACCATTAGATTTGGTAGTGCTTGAAGAGGGCTACTTGTACTCACCGAACATTTTTTCTTGAATCAAGGGCTTTCTGGAGTCTTAAGGTGTACTTAGACTGTCAATAACTCAAAAACTCCCTAGTGGAGTCACCAAAAATGTTATGCCTGGTGGCTAAACTGGAAAATATACCAAATATTCTTGAATCAAGGGGTCATATGAGGTATTAAAAGTATCTAGGATGAAAAACACTCAAAATCCCTACTGGAGTCGCCAGAAATGTTAGCTCCCCATAATTCCAGCAGATTGGTGAGACCGAAGCTGCAGAGAGAACACTTGAACCACTTTGGGATTATAGGATCTACCCCTCCTGAATCCAGAGAGGGATCTCTCTATAAGTGAAAATATTGATTTATCTTTAAAGTTTGAAATGTGATATTAGGCTAGTTATTAAGAACAAGGGTTTTTGTTTGGTTTTGGATGGTTGAGCATGATTTTTAGTTGAGTGGAAAGTCCTAAAATGAAAGAGTTTCAAAGGTGTGAATTTGTAAGCAATCAGAACAAGATTTGGTTGATAGGATAGATATGACGCTAGTTAATAGTCCATTGGGCTATGAAGTCATAAAAGGGTTTAATTGTGCAACAATTTCAAGAGTGGTCCAAGGGGCAAGTCATCTATATCACAAGATCTTTGAGATTAAATGATGGAATGGAACAATAAAAGTGTTGAAGGGGTGAAAAAAAGACAATAATTTCAACTAGGATTTATCAATCTTTCCAAACAAGAAAAGCCTTTTAAGTAACTGTTTAAAACCAACCAAAGGACAGGGCTAACCATAGACTTCTTTGGACAGGCTCGTATTAAAGCTAACTCATCAGAAAATAAATCCAGTAATCCACATAATTACTTTCAGAAGGGATGAAAACAGATAAGAAAACAAAGTGCAGCTTAAGATCAGATAAGATAATTTTAAATCTAAACTGCTTTCAGCATACTCTTAGGGAAACTTTCAGAATTACCTTTTAAAGAAAGAACTAGAAGACAGGGAAAACCATAAACTTTCCTAGTCTAAATCTACTAAGTAAATAATGAAAATAACATTCAAGAAATTCCTTTCAAGATTCGCACATCAAGACAGGGACAAACCAAAATTCCTTGATAATGTTTACTCTTAAGTCATTCTTAAACACACAATTTGGAGGAAAACATTGAGATAAATCTTATGAGTCAGAGAAGGGTACTGTAAATAGTAAATCCTAACTCTATGCTTGCTGTTATTTATCAGAAATAAGTGGAAAAAATGGCAGACATGAAAGGAAAAAAATAACACAAAAAGAAGCACTTCACCAGTGATATAGACCAGGATCCCAAGAATCAGCTTGTATATTGATGTCAATCTAGTTACATTCTTCAAGTCCAATGTTTCAGTTCAGAAATCATCTTCTCTTCTCAGCCTAACTTATTTGATCACAAACAGAGCTTCAAGAGCCTCTGGACACTATTTACATGTAGAAAATTTCGAGCACAAGTATATATCAAAGTTCTGCAACCAACCCTTTACAATGAGTCCTCAAGAAGATTTTATAGAAAAAATGAGGAGGTCGAATTGGAGAAGAGATCTACAGGCTCAATTAATATAGTTTAATGCTTCTCGGCCTTTGAGGGGCTCAATGGAGAATATTTCATATATTTCTCTGTATTAATTGGCTTACATTAAGTATTAAACTCACTGGGAAGATTTTGTTGACTTTAAGGCTCTGTGTTATCCTTGTAATAACTCTAATAATAGTTTAAATTTGTTTCTTTGATTCAAAATATCTGTTCAGCTGTATTAAGGTAAATATCCTCTGTTCTGGTAATAAATATGCCATATTTTGAATGCTTTGAGGCTACAGGTTGCTTTTGGTACCTGAGAGGATTCAATTAGCCTCTGATGTGGTAGTGGAGGCTATCTCGGTCTAATAGATATTATTTCTTTTCTTTAAACACTGTTAATTTTCTGTAATTCTGTGTGTTAAGCTTAATTAGGCCTAAATTCTGTCTTCTGTCCTTCAAACTGTCTTTAATTTACTGGATTAGGCTTTAGATAGTCAATTTATTGCCATAATCCTTCAAAACTGTGTTTAAAAGTCTTCAAACATTTTTCTGCTTTAATTTCATGCTGTCCAACTGATACTCTTTGTTTGATTTAGCTTTGCTATGTCTTGTTGATGTGCAGGCACGCAGAGGTTTTTAAAATGGAATCAGTGCTCATGAGGGACTGATGAAACATGGTGTTGAACCCCGAAAGAATGATCTCTGTGATGTATAAAGGCCTGGGGGATCGTCATCCCCGACCTTCAATCTTCCTTTAAAATAATTGGAAAACCATTAAAACCTGCACAAACCAAGAACAATTATAAAAATCCTACGTATTTGGGTCTAGACTACTTTAGAGGTTTAGGTTTAGAGCGCAGTCGTTGGACGAAAGCATTCAACGGCGGGGATTGCTTCGTTGGGCTCAGATGGGAGGTGGTTTGAAAAATGGCGGGGAGATTAAATCAGGGTCGTTGACCTACAGAGATCAACGGTCAGGATTAATCGGGATAATATAATGCGAAGGGGTCATATTTATAATGAAATGGGGAAAATACAAAGGAAACGGGTTAAAACCCTTTAGCGGAGGAAAAAGTATAAAAATGAAATTTGGGGTTTCTCGGATGATTCTGGGCTGTCGAATGAGATTGGCCATGGAGATCGATGGTTTATATTGACTTATGAAGTCCCTTGGAGGATGGTGGAGGGAAATGAACTGAAAATGAGATTGAATTCGGGTCGTTGATCTACAGAGATCAACAGTGGAGATCAAAAGTGATGGGATGCAATATAAATGGGGTAAAGTGGTTCTAGATATATAAACCAATGTTTTCGCGTGACGAAAAAGGAGGAAGGTGGTTTTAACTTTTTTAATGTGATATGCATTACAGGCCAACACGTGGCCTTTCAAAACCACCCTCATTGCGTAAATTTAAATCGTTAACCTTCGAGCATAAATTTACGTGAAACTGCGCGTTTGTCGTCAGATCTGGGGTCTTAGATTGGATGGTCGTGGAGAGAGCACGATGGAGAATAGATGCTCGGGCGATAAGATGTGGGGCAGAGTCTGAGCGGTTTTGATTTGAACTGTCAGATCAAGGAATGAACAGTCCAGATTAAATCTCGGGGTCAAATGAATAAAATATGAGGTGCGGGGCTAGGCGGAGAATGGGTCAATGTGAGCCATTTATCTACAGAGATCAACGGCGGAGGTCCATTTTAAAAATTTATACATCGGGCTTATGAAAAATAAAAAAGGGAAGGGAGAAATGATCTGGACCATCAGATCTTATTGTATGGATGGCCCAGATACAATCGGAAGATTGCGATCGGCGGGGGAAAAGGGAAAAGAGCACCGATGTGATTGAACGTAGACCATTGATCTAAGGATTAGATCGACAGTGAAGAATGAATCGAAGGTCCAAAGGCAGAGGGATGGGCTTATGGAAAAGAGCAACATGGACCGTCGGATCTGGGTATGGCAAAATAGATCGACGGTTGGGAATCCATCGGAAGGGGCCAATCGGAGGGGGAGCAATAAAATATTTAAACGTGCCTGATGGAAATCTCTGATGCGAGATCCTGAAGACCATTTGATTTTTTCAGATCAACGGTTGGGAATGGTTTAAACCGTGAACTGGCGGGTTTCCTTTATAATATGAAAAATGGGGCTTTTAATAAAATACAAAGGGAAATTGGCTTCAAGGAGGGTTTAATGATATGTTTTGGCGCCCGATTGCGGCACTTCGGGTTATATGGTGGGGAAGTGGTTGATAGATTTAGCACAAAGGGGCTCATCGGAATCGAAACAAAGGAAGGGGCCTTTCAAATGCGCCCGATGAAAAAACTCTGATGCAAGATTTTATTGATCGTCGATCGGTTTTTAGATCAACGGTCCTTTTCCTTTAAAACAATGAAACGACAGATTTTAATAAAAACATAGGAAAGTGGGTTTTTAACAAAATACAAAGAGAAATTTGGATTTTTTCCAAGTCCTTTTATGTTTTAGCACCCAATTTCGGGCTCTCGGTTTTACAAAGGAAGCAAGGGATCGGGAGTTTATACAAAAAGGAGCCAATCGCAATCGGAGTTTTAATATAACAAAAGAATTGTGTTTCACATGAATGCCCCGATTGCGATAAGCGCCTAGTGGTTTAACAATAGGTCACAACCCTAGGTATTATGTAGGAAAAAGGGCTAGGGGCTAAGGCCAAAGGGGCTTATGGCCTTAGTCCAAAAATGTGTTTTTTCAGCCAAAATAACAAATTTTCAAGGCTTTTTTGGCTTTCGGTAGAAGGGGAAAAAGGGATTTTTAATCCTTCAAAGGGAATTTTCAAAGGTTTAAATGGAATTGTGAGGGAATGAAAAGGTAAATGGACATTTTTATGAATGAAATGGGGAAGAAAAAAGGAGAAAGAAAATGAGGGAAAATGGAACTTTTCAGCAATCTTTTTCTTCAGGAACACAACAGAATTTCAAATTTTAAGAGGGAAACAACAGTGAAGATTAACTCAAGGACAAGTTATCTTCATTAGACTTCAAGAACTAACAATTTGGAAATAAAATTGTTTCTTGAAGGCTTCAAAGATTATTTAGCCACCATTTGATATGACAAATTTTATAGCTGGCTAACAGGTACCATGAATTCTGCGGGGACTACTGCTTTCTGCCATAAACTAGCTAGAATGGTGTTTGGTTGTGTAGCCGTTTTACCATTGTGCGGTATGCCCACAGGGTTGCTGGTGTCCGTTCATCCCATTCATCGCGCTCTGAATTGAATATCTTTGTTAGGCCTTTTCCAATATCTTGTTAAATGCTTCCACTTTGCCATTTGCCTGTGGATGATACGGGCTGCTTTTATGGTGTTGTATCATGAATTATTGTAGTAGGGACTTGATGGTGTCGTTGATGAAATGTGTGCCCTGGTCGCTGGTTAGGCTTCTTGGACACCCAAATCAGCTGATTATGTTTTCAATTATGAATATGGCAACAGTATCTGCAATACAGTTCCTTACTGGCGCAGCTTCTGCCTAGCGGGTCAAGTAGTCGGTCGTCGTTATTATGTACCTTTCCTTTGAATTTATTGTAGGCAGTGTAATTGGCCCTACAAAAATCAAGCTAACCCATTTCTCGAATGGGCTGGAGTATCCTAAGGATGAAGCGAGAAGCTCATCCCTTTGTGGGAGGGATCGTCTCGTGTCCTGGCGACACTCAAGTCACATTTACGAAATACGCTTTGTTGTCCTTGTGCCTTGTGTGCCCACTAGAAGCCTACTTATAGTACTTTGTGCGCTATTAGTTTAGCTCCCGTGCCCTCCCACAACACCATTGTGGCTTTCCCATAGTATAGCTTCCCTTTCATGATCTAGAACATCAGAAGAACTTGGTCTAGTCTATCTTGTATCAAACAATCTGCTATGTTGATATTCCCTTGTCTCGAACTACTAGATGTTTCTTTTGTGTTTGTAGTATATTCCTGCGGTCTTGCTTACATCGTGGTAGGGTAGGTTGCTATTTCCTCCGGGTAGTACGAGATGGCTTTCACTACGAAAATATCGACATCTGATAGGCGATCATCCTAAAGATCCTCCACTTTCGCCATTCTCTAGTCGGGACAAGTGATCGGGCCCTACGTTGAGCCTTCCCGGCTTACAATTACTTCAAATGTAATTCTTGGGAAAGAGTATGAGCCATCGATAGATTAACGCTACAATACGCTTGTTTGCTAGATATTTTAATGTAGAATGATGCGCGAAGAATATGAACTTACCTCCCAATAGGTAGTGGCGAGAATTTAGGAAGTACACGTACCGATGCCTCCCACTGTTGTTGTACGTTAGCATGCAGTGTTGTTGAAAACTTGCGACTAGAAAAATATACCGGATGATTGGTAAGGAGGTGTCCCTAGTTGAGTTAGGACGCTCGAGCGCAATCTGGGACGCATCAATGTGTACATGGAATTGTTTTCCCGAGTTCGGGTGGACTAGTATTGGCGCACTCGCCAATTTTTCTTTCGGCATGTCAATGCCTCTCTGCTGTTGTCTGTCCATTGGAATTGCTGCGATTTTTTTAACGGTATTTCAAGGCGCTATTATTTTGGCGTAGTTGCGGATGAAACAGATAGTAACATTGTGTCCCGAAGTGACCTTAGGTTTGTTTGACGGTCTACTGGCACCTCCATGGTGGCAGGTCACTACTACTTTGGGTAGATCTACATAGACACCTTGATTACATATCACGTGCTTTAATAGTGTTCCAAATGGTATGGAAAATATACACTTCTTTAGGTTTAGAGATGTGTAGTTGTCTACACCTATCAAACATTACTCTCGGTAGGCTCGCATGATATTTCGGTATGATGTACACGGTCCGATCGTCTATAGACTTCTAAGAACTTGTGGATGTATTCTTGAGTAATTTGCTATCAATGCGAAAAAACTACGGGTGCATTCTTCAATCCAAATGGCATCACGTTGTATGCGAAAGAGCCCCATTCGTAGTGAAGGTTGTCTTTTTCTTATCTTCTGCTATTCTCACTTGATGATAACCTAAAAATCCATCGGTGAGCGAGTATGCCTCGTTCCCACTGCTGATGTTAATCGAGGACTTCGTCACTAAATGGGGTAGGGAACGGATCATGGATACATGCATTATTTAAGCTTATGTAATCCACACGAGACTCGTATCTCTAGTTTCTCTTTTCTTTGTATAACTATGGGGCTTAGCCATTCGACTCTTCTACGGGGAATATTAGCCCCGGCCTTTAGCATTTTTTAGATCTCTTCTTTCACTTTTTTCTTCACCCTTGGGTTTAGACGATATGGTCTATGTTTCACGAGGCCTAGCATCGGGCCTCGGTATTATCCTCATTTCCCATATATCCTTTTATGCCTTTGAGATCTTCTATTGATGAAGGAAACAAGTCCTCATACTCCTCAAGTAGGCGGAATATTTCCTTTGTTGTTTGCTTGTCTAGTAGTCTCCAATGGTCGCCGGCTTAGGTTTTATTAGGTTTGTCCAAATATTTACCTTCTTGGTTTTGAAATGAGGAGGTGGATACCTTCTATGTGGTTCCTCTTTAATGTCCCTCTTCCCCTCTGTTTCTTCAAAATACGGATGCAGAGATCTCCTAGATTGTCATCGTCCATCTCACTATTAATCTTCGACACACCACCTTCTTTTTTGGATACCTTGGTACCAAAGTGACTTCTCGTCTATCTTTTGATTATCGAGAAGAAAAATACCTACTTGATAGCTTGCAAGCTTGTTTAATCTCTTTCTGTTTTCCTTCAAAGGTGGCTCTTTCGCCTTGAATTTCTCAGCAACTTCTTGCCAATTGTGGGTCCCTCTTCTTTTTCTTGAGTCAAGTACCGGGCCTTTCAGTTATGTCAGGGAAGTGGATAAACCTGTGAACCCACGAGTTCCTCGGGGTATCCATCAGCTCTCCATTGTGCTTCACATTTCTTCAGATGGTTTACGGGGCTTGCATCCCCTTGGTACCGGTCCTTCCCCACAGGCTCCTTCTCCTCTTGAAATGCGGCTTTCATTGCTACCGCCACTTCATCCCATCACGTCGGTGAATCAAGATGGTTACTCCACCATCTTGTAGATGTGGATTGTAATGCCATGTCCATCAAGGTATTCTTTTTCCTTGTGGCACGGAAGTGTTCTACTTTGGCTATGAAAACACTTACAACGTTCATATCTGATAAGATTGGGTATCCCTGAATTTCAACCCCCAATCCAATTGACTCTTACAACGAGTGGCACACCTCCTTGTGTTTGTTTCGTAGCCCCTTCTTGCCAATTGTCCCATGCTGGTTCTGATCCTAGTCTGAGCTTTGAATACTTCTCCATCTTACGAGCCTTTGCTATCGGGTTAGTGTAGTCTTCCCTTCTTCCGGTGGTCATCGTAGAGATGGTCCAAGAGCTAGGCATATTCTCTGTTATCCACCATCTGCAGTAGCCATCTCGGTCCTTGGTAGGGATCTAGCGGGTTGAGTTACTCTAATTTCCCCATCCTTGAAGATCATTAGTTCTTTCTTTAGATCAATTACCGCGTAGTTTTCAAAAGCCCAATCGATTCCCAACAGTCTTTGAGGTATGGGTCCTTATCCCCCATGATGTTAATGACTTCAAAATCCAGTAAATTTTTTTTACCCCCACAATGTCAACCTCAAAATCCTCCGGTCGGCCGTTGGGAGCAATGCAATGCGGTTCGCCATCGAAGGTGGATCGAAGTATGTCAATCTTGGCTTCCCAAGCACTTCCCAAGTTTTCCTTGGTAAGATGTTGACATCGGATCCCAAATCAAGCATGGTGTCCTCAATCGGAATCCCGCCACTTGCGTATTTACTCGAAATTCCCTTTCCCATCCTTCATTTTTTTCTTTTTATTCTATAGAACATATTTACGGCACCTTCCTTGCTTCTTTTGCTCTGGTATTCTGTTTTGGCACCCATTCTAGGTTTTCTTCTTCGTTCCGGCATTGTGCATTATTAACAATCTTCAAGAACGAGATGGAACCATTCCTGGATTAAGGCTTGAAGTGTTAAATGTTCCTTGTATTCTTGAATTTTTTGTAAAGTCGATTCCTTTGTTTCCCCCAGTGGGCAAAAATTTCTTTGCTTCTGGAGAAAAATTGTTTTACCGTCGTTCGGGTTTGATCGAGAGCCTTGGGGATGCTAGCTTGACTACTTTTATGGGGTCCATAGTGCGTGAATCATCCCTCGTTATTTCGCCGCCTCGTGTCAGTTATGGCCATGTTTTGCATTGTTTTAGTTCTCGTTAACCTGGGTTACGCATTTATTAGATTCTCCCCCTCTGTCTAGCTCTTTCCTCCCACCTTTTGATGAGCTCCGGGAAATCTTTTGTTGCGTGTGAGTTAACGTGTACTTTGTGAACACCGGGGTCTCCTTAGGAGTGGATATTCTCTAGCCACATGTCCCTCCTGAACCTCTACCTCTTCGGCCCCCTCTCATGCCTCTCCCTCTTCGCGGGAGCTTCATTTACTCTATATGATGGCCGGTCGAGTGCTCCACTAGGGTGTCTAGTGCTTTGCATTGCTCTATCTTTGGTAAGGTGGTCCGAGCACATAATTCACAGTATACATTTTTGGAACGTTGGAATATTTATGTAAGATCGGAGACATGCGAGGTTGATGGTGCATACTTTTTCATACTTCACAATATTCATTGGTGGCTAGACTTTGTTGTGCAAGGAACCCTTGTATTGTTGTTGTTGTGGGTATATCATTGGGTGTTGATTTGCACGACCGCTCCTAGTGGTGGGGCCTTTGTGCTCACACGCCCAGCGTCCCCACACTTTGGCCTCGCGGTAGAGGGAATTTCGTGGCTACATGTCCCTCCATGAGACGGTGCGTACACCACACGTTTGGTCTCGGTGGTCGCATGGGTTTCATTTCCTTGAGTTTCTCTGTCGGAAATTTGTTATTTTATCTTTCGGACCTTTGTCGAGGGGTCACATGCCGTTGCACCCCCATTGAACTCTTGCGGGTAACTTGCCATGGATTCTATCTTCATTGACTACTCCATAGCATCTTGCGATGTATCGATCCTTTGTTGAGTCGGTGGAGTTCGGGTCAAGGTAATAAAGCCTTAATGAACCAATCCCTACGATGGTTTGGGTAGATTTGATAGGCGAGTTTCCCAATGGCATCCTTGAATCTGCGCATCAAATCAGCCGGTTTCTCCTTCTCTTTGCTTGATCTCATATCTACGGCAGACCTTGTTGGTTCGTATGAGGTACATCGAATTCATGAAATCCCTCTTTACATCATCCATCGGCCCCAAAGATCGGGTGAGACTCGCGACCATTTCATAAACCATCGTAGGGCCCTCTCCTAAGAGAGTGGTGCGAAATTCTATCAACTTCCCAACATCTAGTGTTTGTCGTGCCCTCGAGATGGCCTCACGGAGAGATACCGGTGTTGTTCGACGTCGTCATTCCCTTTCCCGGTCGGGTATTGTGTAAGTGATCTGCCATGCTTACTTAAATGGGCGGTATTAAAATGAAGTCGTTGGGTCCTAGTTGTGAGATGGGGCCACTAGCAATCCTGCTTACTATCTTGTGCTCCGATTGAATCTTTGAATATGGTGCAATCTACTTAATTCACGTAACTTAACAAAAAGTGCCCTGGGCTTGTAGAGCACCGGGGGAAGGTTGGGATTAGAGCTACTAGAATTGTGGGGACTAGGAATGCAGCAGAGATATGGACGTCGACCTTTCTTGAAAAATTTTCTCCATTGCAACGTGCATCTCCACATCGGACACTTCCTACGGCGCGCGTCTATCGTTCTTCGTCGAGACTTCTTTCATTACCCCACTTGAGTTTTGGACTCTATACACCTGTCGCACTTCTTTCATGACCCCTCCTATGTCATAGGGACCCACACGACCTTCCATTCTTTCATCATACGGCGCCTCCTCTTTTTCCCTTGGAATTACTTCCTTGTCTCTTCAACTCCTTCATCACCCTCTCTCGCCACCTTTACGCAATTTGTTCCCTACGATGTGCTTGCTGCTCCTAAGCCTATTGGAAGTCTCGACATCCATACCCCTACTCCCCCTTCTCATGGTTCTAATAAAATCCCTCCTGATCCCTTCCCCAGCCTTTGGGGTTTTTACGCTTCCATCACAGCACTACCCGGAATCCCATCGGTCCTTTGTCTACCATTAATGCCTTGATCCACAAGGGGATATCCTTGATAGTTCCCCCTTAACCCGGATACGAAAGTAATTTGCCTTTGAGAAAGGGCGGGCGCACCGACTGCAAACTCTACTATATATCCTTCCAAATTATATTCCACCCAAAATCCCTTATTTCCGGGTTAAGTCGGTGTTTAGCAGGAGTAAGGGTGTCACCAGTCCTCGTGCGCCCACTTGCGATTTATCCTCACCAAATTTCCCTTGATAGTCTTGGTCTGAAGCCTCACGCAACCGGTTGTAGAGCTCTTCTAGGAACTTTCCCCAAAATATTTCATAGGTATCACTAGCGAGTCGAGAATAGGTTTCAAGTCTTTAATTGTTTTCTCCTTGTCGTCTCGGCTGGTCTGTGAGCTATGGTATTCCCAGAGTGGTTATCCCACCAGCTTCGTATTTCTCTTTTGAATATTCTGAATACCATGATCTAGCTCCCAAATGTATTTTTAGGTCACGCTTAAGCCAGACCATTTGTTGGCGAAGAAGTAGTCTCGCGAAAGACCCGAGTTCGGGGCTAAGGGCCAACAAGGTTTCCGG
The DNA here is from genome assembly GCA_034641835.2 of Pinus albicaulis. NCBI lineage: Eukaryota > Viridiplantae > Streptophyta > Pinopsida > Pinales > Pinaceae > Pinus > Pinus albicaulis. The sequence goes on along the minus strand of JAXQQM020071029.1, from coordinate 8,548 downwards.
CGCTAGTCTAGATTCACGGCGGCATTTACACTCTGCTCCGAAGGGCGGAGATCTCACCGGGCATGCGCGATCCTCTTGTGATCGGGAAGCGAGGTGGTATCATCTCCCACAAACATCAGGACCATTGAAACAAAGCTAAACCAAGGACTCAAACAGTCATGACATAATATTCCATAACATTCATTCTTCGGGAAAACATGATTAAGAAGCTAACGGTAAAAAAATTTTAAACGTAACACAACGGCACTCATTCATACTCGGGGAATCACGAGCAACCTTCTTGAATATAGTAATCATCAGAAATTTGTCGGAGGCGAACTGTACAAGGCTCGGTACATACGAGCATAGGGCGGAACATGCAACACGTCCTAGGGACAAGAGAAACCTCGGTAACCCGGAAGAGGAGAATAGTGCAACCCAAAAAAGCTCTCCTGCGACTCCTTGTTGCTATTCCCTCTGTGCCAACCTCTTCATCCATTGGTTGGTTGCCTATTTGTTCTCTTTTGCCTTAGTGCGTGGCAGTTCCTCCTTCTTTCTTGCTCGGCTTGTCTTTTGTTTCTTTCTATTCAATGGGAGTTCACTTCTTGTTTCCTTCCATGCCCTTCCCTTGTCTATGCTTACTCTGCAACCATCGCGACCCACTTTGTCCCTCACTGCTCCTATGCAACCTTGTCACCTTCCTACCCTCCCCAGGAGTTGTGTTTCGCCATGTGCTCTCCCGCTGACTCAAAATCTGTTGATTTCCAAAACAAGGGCCCCAACAATAGGGGTCTCCCTTTATATACTTGATGAATGCAGGAGCACAATTCCATACTAGCACTATCTAAAGCCAAAAAGACAAACGCCGGTTACTAGGTTTTAAGACGGCGGAACATGTCTCTAGCCTAGACCACTAAAATGTTTGCGTTAGGCTCCAATGTTTCCTTAGGTTAATTCAATTGATTTTATAGTTGATCTTGAATTACGTTTCAATTTCAAGGCCTTACCGAATTTTGATCTCAAATTCCCTAAATGCAAACTATATGCAGGCGAACACCATTTTCCATTCAATGAATGCTAATTAGAGAAGGATAGAGATCTTTCAAACAATAGTAATCAAATGAAATCAAACGAAGAAATCTGCTAATGGATCTAATTCAATCAGAAAAACTAAAAAATTATTTTACGGTTAATCGAGCACTAGTTATGCGAAAGAACTTTCCTTTTTCATGAAAATGAAAAAATGCAATTTTATTTTTTGATAAAATGAAGTACACAATACACTAATAATACGAAAAAAAAACAAACACTAGTTCAAATATTGTGAATTGAAAGAGCTAAACCGGCTTGATCGATGAAAGCAACACAAACACAAAGATGCCTCAAACCAATGATGCACTCTTCCAATGTGAAACGATCTACGACAAGCAATGTGATCTATGCTTGGAACGGCGAAAGAAAAATCAACGAAACCAAAATGATCGATCAACGAACAAACGCTCAAAGGATAAAAAAGGACTAAACACAATTGATCGAATATGTAGTGACAAGAATAAAAAAGACTTGAATTCCAATTAGAAGGCTCGGTGAGCTAGGACACTCAAAAAACCTAAGGCCATAAGCTGCGGTGATAAATAAACGGATGTACAAGCTGAGAAAAAAAAGCCTATGACGATCAAAACAATCTCAAAGAAAACAAGCGCAAATCAATCCACCTAGAGGCAAGTACAGCGGCCAAAAACTCAAGACCGATCCAATACAAACCCTACGAGGATTCGGCGCGAGTGTAAAGAATGTAGTCACGCGCCAAACGAGAGGTTGGTGCTAGTGAAACACAAGCAACATGCACCAATCGGCACGACTATTCAAGTTTGAAAAATGTGCCAAGCCAGATATCTATGGGAGAATGAGAAATCCAATGGCTTCGGAGTCAATCTTGACACTTTGGAGTTGAAAAAAGAGGACTCTAAACAAGAAAACGGCCCGGGAAATATAGACAAACCAAAAAATGACCAAAGTCAACAGCCAGAAAGGAAAAAAGAAAAACTCACACTCTTCCCAGTAGATCAACAAATTTTTATGAAGGGTAAATCCTCTCTACGGACGAACGATCCCTCTATCTGAGAGTGGGTCTAGAAAAAATAGACAAACTAGAGTGTAGGTTCATAATTGCGGAATGAAATATATGTGGTAGATCAACCTACACGGATTCCTTGTCATCATAGCTATTGTAGTGGTGGCCTCTCGATTCTGCCTCTAAAAATCACGATCCATTAGTAACAATGCTTGGATACCTACACAATATCAACAAACCGACAACATATGAAATGGAAAAACTCATTCATATAATAGTTATACATTTGTATTAAATAGAAAGAAAGAGTTATAACCAAACCTTGACGTATGACCTCCTTCGGCAAGGTTCGGTTGAAGCATGTCTCGATGAATGCCGGGGTCGTATGGGATGAAAGTACTAGTCTAATCTCTCTCAATAATGGACTCTTAGTTCTATCTCAAATAGAAATATCTCGAGCGTTTCTACTATATTTTCTTTAGTTCGGCTAGCTTCATCAATTGAGGATGGGCGTATTTATAGAGGAGAGGAGGAGGTTGGGATACCTACTATGGTGGAAGGGAGGCCTTATCCCTTGGGTGGTTTCCCTAAGGTGGTAACAAGAGGCCAAAGGAAGGTTGTGGTTATTCGGTCGAACCCACTCCCTATGACTCATCCACAAAGTTGTTGTGATCGAAACTTCACCTCTATTTTAAAAAAAAATTCCATAAACATATTGGCGCGAGCGGCCCAAAGCTGAGACATAGCGCCGGTACAGTGTGGGGGCCAGAGTGTTAATCTACCTCATCGATTGAGGCATAGCGGCTACCGGCACAGAGTAAAAACAAGGGCTTTTGGTGGTTTTTTTAGGAAATAGTCAACATAAGGAATGTTAGACTCATGATAAGTGATGCAATAATGGTATTTGCAAGGCATGACACTTTATTTTGATCACGGGAATGAGCCTCCAATGTGGGATGGGATTGCGAGGGGACGGTGACAAAATTCTATGTAACACACAGAGTAGACACCTAGGTTTATTTAAAATCTTGCATATTTTTTTAACTTATGGTGCACATGGATTCAAAAATTTGATATATATATATACATCTATTTTCCTATATGGATCTTGTCGTGTGATTATGTTTTTTACAAATTACGGAAATACATCTAATACAATGTTAGCTACGTATCGGCTAATGCATTCATTCGTCTAGGAATATGTAGATATGTAATTTAATCAAAATGTCTTTCCGTGCGCAGATATGCAAATACAACCTTAAGATGTGAGGGTTTCTAACAAAATAATGTCCATTAGGTTGAAGAACAATAAGTTGTGAGTCTAGATTTAACAATCGATACATGGATGTCGAGGGTAATAGCCTCAATTAATTGTTTGATATGACACTATATTTAGCGACATTGTTTTTTAGTTCATCCTAGAAAAATACCTTGAAGGTCTATAAACTCACCGGTAGGATTATAAATCACCCGGACTGCGAAGACGAGGTTACGGAGGTACTACGGGAAGCACCATCTGCAAAGCGTGACATAAGGGGTAATAGACATCTGACTAAGCAACGATCAGTAAAGCGGAAAATTCTCACAAAGCACACCGAGAGAAAATGTAAAAAAATAGAAAAGAACACCTATGTACACAAAACATGCACGAATGACTCGGGCATATTATTTTTTAAGATACAACCCATTTATGGGCTGATTCGGAAGGATGGCCTTAATAATCAATAAGCTCATAGGCCCCATTACGCAGAAACATGTTTAACAATGTAGGGCCCATGCCACATGGGTTGAGGGGTACACCACTACTCCCAACTTATTGCGAGTTTGGTCGTACAAGAATATGAGGTATCCTTCTATGAAGGAACGAGGGAAAGCGGCGGTAAAAATGAGCTTTGACCAACTTTTTGTGCTTTAATGACGGAGCCTTCTTCGGTGAGTTTCATCCAGCCTTTTAAAGTAGAGAAGACGATATTCTTCGGTGAGTATTCGACAATAATTCAACAACTAGCTTGAGCAAAGGTATTTCACATTCAATCGGAAGGGTAGCTTAAGGTAGTAAACAAGTGGAAATGGAGTAAATAGGGTTGCATCCTTTACTTAGGTTTGGTATTCCCAAAGAGCCGAAAATAACATGAGATGCAGTTTATTTGTCAAATAGTACATTGAAACATGGTAAATGAGAACTTTATTCATGGCTTCAACTGGCCATTGGCCTAAGGATAGTACGACGTTGAGCTATCGTGACGGAGACCCAGCTTTGAAATCAACTACTTTACCATGTGTCTTTGAAAATGGGAACCATGATTGATAAAAATGGCTTGAGGACACCAAACCTAGAAATGACATGATTGAATAGAAACTATGTTGTCTTACGTCGGCCATAAGTGTAGGCATTTCTTCAGCCCATTTGGTGAATTAGTCAACGGCTATGATGATATAAGCATGCTCCCCGGATAAGAGTGAGGGTTACACATCATAAAATTGATGCCCCACTTCGCAAAGGGACCAATGGTGATGACGGGGTGGAGATGGGAAGGCGGCGCGCGCATCTTGCACTAATAGATCTAGAAATCATGGCATAAGGACATTAATGATGTAGTCTTTAAATATGGTGGGTAGAAATACGCCTTGTTGTGAAACCCGGCTCAAAAAAGATAAGAAAAGAGATATCAAAGCCCTTAGAAATAAGCCACTTCGAGGGGGCAACCTCCAATACATTACATGAATGAAAAATTCTTGGATGATTCAAATTACAAAACCTCCTTTCTATATATAGGAGTCCATGGGGCCTGATAGCAATCCTAGCCAACCTAACAATAATAATTTAAGGGCACAATAATAACAATATGGGGGTTACAAGGGTACAATAATAACAATAAGGGGGGGTTACACTAACAACAACGAAAAGAGACTATACTAGTAATATAGGGACTATGCCCCTCCTTCAAAAAAGTGTTGTCGTCAATTCTTGAGTAGCTACGGGGCTGCTTACGTATAAAATTCTCATCCTCCCATGTAGAATATTCGGTGGGTAAGTTACGCCACTTGATGAGATACTACGAAATTGATTGATTCTGTAGGTTGTCGAGTTCTTGTTTCCATGATCGCTTTAGGTTCCAATATTATTTTCCTTCCTCATCCAAATTACGGCAATATTGTTTGAAGTGGAATAATACTACCCTCCTTCTTTAAGCATGAAACATGGAAAATTGGATGCACTCGTGAAGAAGAAGGAAGCTCCGAGTTTGTATGCCATAGTACCAATCTTTTGCAACACCTTGCAGGACCATAGTACTTTGGTGATAATTTATTATCCTTCTTAGCTTTCTTGAGGGACATTTGTTTTGTATGGTTGTAGCCATAAAAATACCCGATCTCCTACATCAAAACTTCTCTCATTCTTGATATTGATCTTCTGTTGTTTCATTCGATTTTGTGCCAAATTTGGGTTATCCTTTAAGAGTTGGAGAACTTCTTGTTGATGATCGATGTGATCTTCCTTTGCTTGAACCTTCGAATTTTCTCTTAAAGATGATGCTGTTGGATGGTGATGATATTCATAAATTTCCATAAATGGGGTCATTTTGCGCGAGTATGGAAGGAAGTGTTATACTACCATTCGGCGAGAGGTAACCACTTGACCCATTGTGTTTTATCGAGATAAAAAACAACGAATGTATCCTTCCAAACATTTATTTACTATCTTGATTTGACCATCGGATTGAGGATGCTAATATGATCTATGATCTAATTGAGTACCCAAACAAAGAAAAATAACTTCGTCCAAAAATTTCAGTAAAATGGGATCTACCTCCTGATAACCCTTGGGTTTCCATATAGCTTTAGATTATTGTCCATAAATGTAGTAGCAATTGTACCTTTCTTTAAATGGATGAGATAATGCACAAAAGTGTGCATACTTGGTAAGTCTATCAACTACCACCATGATGACACTCTTTCCTTCGGACTTAGGTAAACCTGTGATAAAATCCATTGAAATCTCCTCCCAGCGTTGACTTGGAATGGATAAAGGTTGTAGAAGTCCCGGGGTCTTAATTGTCTCCACTTTATTCTGCTGGCAAACCAAACATTCCGCCACAAACTTTTGAATATCAGATTTAAGGCCATCGCAAAAAAATTCTTTCTTCACCCTGTGGTAAGTTTTTAAAAATCCTGAGTGTCCTCCTAAAGGAGAAGTGTGCAATTCCAAAAGAATATTTTGTTTTAGTTGGGAATTATTACAAATATATAAGTGATCTTTGTACCATAAGGAATCATTTTTCCAACTAAATGTATCAGATGTACCAGGATCTTGCTGCAACTTTTGAATGAGTGTCCACACTTCTTCGTCCTTCTTCCATTCATCTCTTGCTTCAGTTATCCAATCTAGTTGGCTAATAGAAATGGCACAAAAAAATGCTTCCACCTCTTCATTCTTTCTTGAGAGTGCATCTACAAAAAAATTTAGCTTCCCTTTTCTGTATATTATTTCAAAGTCATAATCCAACATATTTGTGACCGATTTTTGCTGCTTTTTTGAAGATAGTCTTTGTTCCAAAAAGTGTTTAATACTATCATGATCAGTTTTTACCTTGAAGTGTCTTCCCATTAGGTAAGTCTCCATTTCTTTAGTGCATGCAGTATTGCTAACATTTCCTTCTCATAAATAGGTTTTTGTAAATACTTTCCTTTGATTGGACAACTTTCAAAAGCAATGGGTCTTCCTTCTTGCATTAAAACAACACCAATTCCATTTCCTGAGGCATCACATTCCACAATAAAGGTTTTTGTGAAATCTGGTGTAGCTAAGGCTGGTGCTAGGCACATTTCCTCTTTAATATGTTCAAAGGCCTTAGTTTCTTCAGGAGTCCACGAAAATACATCTTTCTTCAATAATGTTGTTGGAGGTGCTGCTATTCTCCCATAATTCTTAACAAACTTTTGATAATACCTTGTTAACCCGAGAAATCCTCGCACTACTTTATGGTTGTGGGGACTTTCCATTCCTTAATGGCTTTAATTTTTTTAGGGTCTACCTTAACACCCTTGTGAGATACAATATGACCCAGCTATTCCACCTCTTGTACTCCAAAGAAACATTTGGATGTTTTTGCATATAATTGTTTCTCCTGCAATAGTTTGAGCACCCTCTCAACATGTTGAACATGATCATTACAAGACCTGCTGTAGATTAGTATATCATCAAAAAATACTAGCACAAATTTTCTAAGGAAGGGTTTGAAAATGGAATTCATCAACCCTTGAAATGTAGAAGGTGCATTGGTAAGGCCAAAAGGCATGACCAAAAATTCATAATGATGCTCATGAGTTCGAAATGCTGTTTTTAGAATATCTTCAGTCTTCATTCTAATTTGATGATATCTGAACGAAGATCCAACTTGGTAAAATAAATTGCTCCATGTAATTCATCCAATAATTCATCAATCACAGGAATGGGAAATTTATCTTTAATGGTGAGCTTATTGAGCTCCCTATAATCCGGACACATTCGCCATGATCCATCCTTCTTGTGTACCAATACTACGGGAGCAGAGAAAGAACTTTGACTAGGTTGAATTATAGCCGCCTCTAACATTTCTGCAATCATACGTTCAATTTCGCTCTTTTGGACATAAGGATATCTATAAGGCCTGATGTTTGGAGGAACACTTCCTGGAATCAAATGAATAGCATGATCATGATCATGAATACGTGGGAGTCCTTTGGGAGTTTCAAAAACCTTGGAATAATTGTCCAAGACTTTTTGGAGATCTGCAAAAATAGATTATTTTGATGTTGGAACTTCTAGTGAGCATAATTGTGAAATTCTGCCTCGTTGTTCTTTATTTAGAAGCTTTGTCATGACATTAGAGATTATTATTTTTCCCGGCTTCACTGCAATACCCTGTAATTGGACTTCCTTTCCTTCTGACAAAATTTCAAGAAAAGTTCTTGAAAATTAAAGGCTACCGTCCCCAACGATTATAACCATTGTAATCCTAGTACAGCATCAACACCTCCCATAGGAATGAAAAGAAATGGAATATTCAATACATATTCTCCCATGGTTATCTTGATATTATGTCATTTTCCAGAGAAATTTATAGTTCCTCCATTTGCAACCATCACTTGACATTCTGGTGCTGGGTATAGGAAACAATCCAATTCCTTGGCTACCTTACAATGAATAAAATTATGGGTACTACCTGAATCAGTAAAAACTATTACCTTTTTCTTCTTTATATGTCCTTCTATCTTCAGAGTTTGAGGAGTGGTAATTCCTGCCAATGCATTACACGATATGGTCGGACTCATTTCTTCATCTTCTTGGTTTGGTTCCTGGTGTATATCCTCTTCTTGTCCATTTTCTTCTTCCTCTTCACAATCTATGTAAAATAATTTCTTCTTAGCACACTTATGACCTTTAGTGTATTTGCTATCACAACTGTAGCAAAGCCCTTTTTCTCTTTTCTCTTCCAATTTTTTTGGTGTCAA
>JAXQQM020065252.1:0-64320 GCA_034641835.2 Pinus albicaulis | reverse complement strand
AAATCAGACCCTGATACGCTGCTAGTCAAGGAGACCCTAAGTAACTATTTCAAACCAAACTTTTAGTTGAGGCTTAGCCTCCTCAACCTGAGAGGGCTCTCTCAATAGGTTAATGATTTGAAAATAAAGATCAAATGGCTAACTCTGTGAATAAACTGAATAAAGTGAATAATTGGTTTTACTACTAATCAACAAACATCTATTGGGTAAATGGAGTCAAATGTGCTTTCACAAAACATAAATATTAGTTTCATATGGAAGTCAGGGAATTTTATGGCTTAGATGCATCAATAGAAAAGTAGGATAGAGAATAAACACAGTTCATGAACATATGAAGGAAGTTAGAGCACCTTTAGTGAATTCTATGTAACATACATTCATGCCACTACAAGTAATTTAAAGAGAAACATCATGAGACAATCAAACATCCATAACCCTTTCTAAATCCTGAGTAATGAAACAAAACTTTCTGTATTAAGATAAAAACACAGTTCTCTGATATCACAAAAAGTATGCTTGTTCAATGAAAATTCCAACCCTATGCAATTCGATTTCTTCCCTCTTATAGAGTGGTCATTACATCCTTGGATTCCTTCCAAGAATTTGATAAAAAATTCGAATTTGACACCTATCAACTTCTAAACAAACTTCATTTACAAACTGACAGTTAAACTGTCTGTCTTATAGTCCTAATACGACTAGGACTAAAACACTATTAATTATATCTTAACAACCTTATATAATCATTAAAAAATATGCTTGACAACTATTTCTTCTAGAATTCAACCATGATGTTGTTTATCTTCTTGATGTTAGACCCCATCAACCTGCTTCTTATCCATTCCTACAAAATAGGAGCATGTTCCCTGTATAATAGCTGAATGCCTCATTTCTGTCTATTCGAACCTACTCCTGAAGAACTGGTGCTCAAGACATGTGGCAAATGTCTTATAACCTTCATTTTTATTTGACCTTCCAGTTGTGTAAATCCCAACCTCCAAAATGGTGCAAAAACTGTCAATACTGCTGCGCTACGAAACTGCTGAGTCTACTGTTTTCGTAGCACAGACTCTTCCTTTTAAAATCATGCTTCAAACCTCCATTTTTATGTGCCAAATCCCCTGGATCTTCATTGATTTTCTACATATATCTCCCACCAGCATCAAAGCTCAAAACCAAACCCTTTTCACCTTTGAAAATTGCAAAAATCCTTCAAACTACATCCTACAGCAGTTTCGTAGCACGCTACAAAACTGCTGTGTGTCACCTTCAGCAGTTTCGTAGCATGCTACGAAACTACTGAGTCTTCACTTTTCACAGATTCCTTCCAAAATTTTAGTTTTCAACCCTTTAAAACTATATTTCCAGGTGTATATCAGCTTTCATAACCCATAAACATCAACTTTAAACAGCTCCAAAAATGGGATTTTACCACATAACCTCAAAAATTTGTTAAAGGATGACACTAACTGTTTGCACTTATTTTAGCTGTGGCTGATCTTCAAACTGTGCTAGTTGTATTTCTAGGTCTTCTACTCTCCTCTTAAGCCTTCCATTGTTTTCCCTTAGCTTGTTATTGACCATCCTAATGAATTTTTCTTCTTTGATTGCAGGTAGTGTCCATATGAATAATTGAGATTAACAATCAATTAATTCAGGGTTTGGATTTTTCTCCAAGTCCCATAGTCATTTCATCCTTTCAAATGTTTCCCTTTCTTCTGCATGCACTCTCACCTTTTTCTTCAACTTATCAATCTCATTATTTGCAAATCTGATTTTGTCTTTGACATCTTCATAGCTGCTCTTTTCCTTTTGAATATTGAAAACCGTGTTTCTATCTTCTTCAGGCATTGAAAATGATGTATTTGTAGTTTCTTCAAAAACATTAGCACTTTCACCTCCTATTTGATCTATCTCCATGTCTGACTGTTTCAACTTCTTGGAGTGCCCATTTGAGGGTTTTTTGGGCTTAAAGATAAACTCTGGCACTTCATCCTGAAAATCTAACATTTTGGATGTCTTCAATTTCTTTGATGTGTTGCCACCTGTATCCAGTTTGATGAAGTCTTCTTGTACTAGGGGAGACTCTTCAATGTCAATAGCTTGAAGTATATCATTCAAATTACCTCTTGGCCCCTCTGTAACTACAACCTTATCCTTTTCCTTTAACCTTTGACTCCTAGTCAACTTCTTTTGATCTGTTTTACTAGTTGACTGTTCTAGAATTTTCTCCTTAACCAGACTTTTCCTCTTTTGTGCGGATTTAGGAGTATCTTGGATATTCAATGTTGTTCTTATCATTGGTTCTTTAACTTGTTTCCAAGGATTGAGCTTAACAAATATTCCTGAATTTGTTTCTATAGGGGCAGTAATCTTTGATGGAGTTTTTTCTTTAGCTTGAGGACTAACACCTATTCCTTCAATCCCAATTCTACTCAAAAAGAGGAATTCAACCCAATCTCTATTTGCTTTCTGCAGCTCATGCAAGACTATTAACTTGACTAAGCCATGGTGAAATAATGAGGTCTCACATGACTCAACGTTCATTTGTACCTTATCAGACATCTTAGCCAAACTTCTGAAAAGATAGAAAGGTAAATCTAGAGATATTATCCTTGTGAAATGAAGCAAGAGTTTAAAGTGATAGGTATACACCTTGTGGTATCTCCCTTCACAGGTGAAGTACCTCTGAATATTGTAGAGAAGATTGGAAAATGTATCTTTGACATAACTTCTTAGCACAGCTTTGTTCATGTCATCCTCTGTAAACTCTGGTTTTAGAAATATTTTTCAGGGTACCATGTCAAACTTGAAGTTTTTAAACCACCCGTCTTCTCCTCTCGGAATTTCTATAACAGATGATATCACTTCAGGAAAAATTGGTAAATTTAGGAATCTAATCTTTGAGTTTGATCCTGTGAAGTTTATGGTAAACTCTTTGGTGACTTGAGTGTGCCCTCCTTGAAGTTTTTCACAAAACCTCCAGCAACCTACTTTCTTAAAGGCTTCTTCAATAGACTTGTATTTTGTAAGAGCTTCTACACCTTCAGGTTCTATTCTTAGGCAATGAACAGACCTATGAATCCTTCTTTCTTCAGCCATTTTCTTCTTGAAACCCTTGTATCTTCATAAATATGTGATAATCCCTCTGAAAACCCTGTGTCTTCAAGAAATTATCAAATTAGCAATCAGAGCTTCCTGTTAAATGAACTAGCTCGCTTGGTAAATGAGTTCAGCCTCACTTGATAGCAATTCTTCCTCGCTTGATAAAAATTCTGCTTCCACCAGCAATGAATTTCAAACTCACTTGATAGAAAGTTTTGAAAATACTGATATAACCTGAATTTGAATGAGTACCCTCGCTTGAAATATAGTTTCATAGCCTCGCTTGAAAACTTTACAGCCTCACTTGAATTTGTTTCTATAAACTCAGGGCTTTCACCACTAATTCCTTCTTCAAAACATAAGCATGCATGCACTATTGTCTTGCATGAGACAAATGATGTCGAAAATGGCCAACTGTTTTCAAATTTGAAAGGACCAATGACAACTGAGCCCTAATCGATGACAAATGACCCCTAATAATTATAATAAATGGTTGCATGTGTGAAGGAGAACTCGTGGATGACACCTAATGATGAATAATTTAATTGTATTTGACAGATGTGATAGCTCAAACGCAAAAATGAGAATCCTCGATTTCGTAGCGCATGATTTTCAAATTTGGGCTTTTGCACTACGAAATCACCAGCGTTTTCATAGTGCAAAATCAACTTTTTACATTGAGCGTGCTATGAAAACATGGTTTTGTGGCTTATTCATCAAACTTTCGAAAAAAACTTTAAAAATGGGTTTCAAAAAGTGGCATAAGATCTTTGAAGAATGAAACAAGGTTAATGAACATTGTTTGGTGATGGAATGAAACTTTTAACCCATGATCTAGACCTTTAAAAATATAAAAATGACTCTAACCCTATCTAGCATTATGACTTAGGAACAAGTGTAACTGACCAAGTTTCAAATTTTTTTTATAGTGATAACAGTTTCTATATTTTTCTTCCTAGTCATAAAACAAGAGCACCTATTCTACTGGTATTTGAACAATTTTGTTGAGAAGCAGGCTAGAGAAAAATCATTTTTCTTGCCAACACGGAGGTTCTTACCTCTCATTTTTAATACCCAATTCTTCACAACAATGGAGAAAGGTGAATAAAGGATATCACTCTTAACACTCTCCTCGGAAACAGTGCTAAAAATGTTGGTGTCACAAAGGTGGCTTATTATAGGCAACCCTAGTGCTTCTCATTTAATTATGAACCCGAGGTAAGTCTTCTTATTTCAAGAGTGTTGGCACAATATATGCAAGTGAGATCAACTAATAGATACTCTATATTGTTAATGGGAAAGGATTATCTATCCTTTTGAATTCAATGAACTTAAAAAGGAATGGTTTGGTAGGTTATGGCTAATTCTTCTATCAAGCCTATGATTGAATAGCATGATGACGGGTTGAACAACCAACTTAATGAATTGAACAACAATATAAATGAATTGAACAAAAATCTAAATTAATTAAACAACAATCTAAACGAATTGGACAACAATCTTAAACAAATTGAACAAAAATCTAAATGAATTGTACAACACTCACTTATATAATTTTGCAATGGTATTCTCTTTGTAAACTAACTCATTGACATTAATCAATAATTGGATGCTTTACTGTGTTGAAAGAACAATGTATTCCATAAAGATAAGCAACATCGAGCAATAACTATCTTACGATTTGTAAATCGATTGCAAAGGCATTGGAAGAAACTGAAAACATCTACTGATGATGAAGTATTATTATAAACCAGAAAATATGAAATGCGATGATTCTGAATCAAGAAATACAAATGCTAAAATTATTCTGAAGGAAGAATAACTGTAACTTTATTGAGTAGAAAATTATGTTACAACCACATCAGATAACTGAACATTGATTCTGTAACTAACGCACAACAAAAAATTGGCGCGAAAACTCCTAGGGGTTGGGCCCAAACCACTAGATGTTCTAACATGATGAAAACGTCAAAAGGTAATTGCTAAAAACATCAAACTCAAAAGGTAATGTAGGAATACAATATGACAACTCTGTCTTAATGCGTTGATTACAGAGGGAAAATTCCTATTCAACTTCGACTCCATATCTAGTTTGTCCCAAGTCCTTTTAAAGGCAATTTCACGCAATGAGGAAGTATTTTCCAAATGACAGCCTACTCCGCGTGGTTGTCATTTGAGTTCTTGAGCTTGAATCCGTCTGTCTTCCTTCTTCCGACTTCTGGGAGTTACTGAGATCCCATACGTTTGTGTCTGTCAGTTGTCTTTCCATTTACCATTGGTTCAGCTACTTTTCCTTCCTGCATACGGAGATACAATAAGTCAATTTTCTATTATAGAAACATTCCTTTTGTCGTTAGCCCTATTTCTCTAGTTTTCATAAATATTTTAATTATTTATTGTTAATATGAGGAATAATTCCTAAAATTGTGACATAATTTGAAGTAATTATAAGTTGAAAACATACCTCAATTCGGGGCCAACAACAGTTCCGCCAGGAGTTCAGTTATTTTTGGAAACCCTATCTTGTCTAGCTTGTCTGATGGGCATACTACCTCGAGAGCACTTGATACATAGTGAAATAATATCGTCATAATTTTCCTGTTAGATATCTCCTTTTCCCATTAAATTTAGTGTTTCTATCAATTCATCCTTCATTCCTTTTGTCATAGTTACTTTTCAAACATATTTATATAATGTAGCATCAGAAGACCGTTGTAAATTATATTGAAATTTTTCAACATATTCTTCTAAAGTCTCATTATCTTTTGCAGTCATTTTAAATATTTCATCTTTGAGGTCTCTAGTTCTACAGTAATCTTGATATTTAGTGAGAAAACATGTTTTCATTTGATCCCAAGAGTAAATAGTTCCTCCCATAAACCATTGCAAAGTTTCTCCCTTTAATTTAGAAGGGAACAATTTTAGCTTTTGGGGATCGGTGGTATAATCATATCCCCTACATAAAACGTCAAATTCGAACAGGAAAGCATCAGGATCTTCCAAGGTTAAACTTTTGAAAGTAGGGATGCTATGCAAAGGAATGTATTTCATAGGAGCATTAGAAACTAGGTCGAAAATAGGATATTGCAACATCGATGTTTGTCCCTAGGGCTGATTATGCACCATCTGATGAAAGATGTGCCAATAACCTTCAGGAATTTCCTGGTTTTGAAAGTTGATATGGGCAGGACTGGTAGACAAATTTGGAAGGACTCTTACAACACTACCATGATTTGGGATATCAAGTATCCTTTCTTCAACCGAGATCTTAGAATATCCAGGCTCTGGTGACTGTAGATTTTCTCCTACAACACTACAAGTTTCTCCCTCTCCTTCTTGCAGATTGCATGAATTTCCCTCTTGTGAAAGGTCATAATGAAAATTTTATGTATCCTAAAATCTCTGTTCAGACCCTTTGGTTTTTCTATTGATCTCGGCGTGAGCTGAAAATGGTGAGCTTGCTACTTGAGAGATTATAGTAGAGCTTTTTATGGATGTGATCTGAGGTCCTACTGATTCCTGAGATTCTTATTTTCTTATGATTTCATCTATAAAGGTTGATCTTCCAAGGGTCATCGACCCCTGGGTTTGGTGGATTTGGATATGTTTTTAATTTTTTCTTCCTATTCATTCATAAAAACATCTATTCCTATCTAATCTATATGCATCTATTGGAAAGCGGGCTTTGAGAAAGAATTTAACTTGGTTCTTACCTCCGGTTTTCAATACCCAAGCCCTTCACAACAATAAAATCCAATTCAAAAAAGAAATAAATCAATATTTAACACTCTCCTCGACAACGACACCAAAATGTTGGTGCAATAAGGTGATTTATAAAAATCAATCCTAGTGCCTACATTAATCATCAACCAAGGATTCCTCTATTTGTTTCAAGAGTGTTGGCACTGTTTGTGCAGAGTGAAATTAGAAGCTATCTAGGAATAAATGATTCAAAATCATTGCAATAACTAATTTTCAAATTCTTGAAGTTCAATATAGAATAATTCAAAAGCAAATCTTAAAGCAATTGTAAACCATGAATTTTAATCTATCCTCAACTAATTTGTAGAAAAACTGAATCTAACTTATGAATTGCAAAAATCAAACTCAAAGAATTATTGCTTAAAAATTATCTACTTAAAAAGAGAGATTACAGAAATGAACAACAATCTATTATTCGAGCTTTTAACTAAAACTAACAACAACCGATCACTCAATATTTCCAATAGCATTACTCAAAAGAAACAAAAATCAATTGCAAGGCTTGAACTAATATGATAAATTCATTAAAGAATAACACACAGGCATAAAAGTAACATCAGCTAAAAGTTATCAATAGTAGAGGAAAATCATAAAGATCAATGCTAACAACAGTTTAATTAACTGTAATTCTATGAGATAGTGAAAATAAATAATTGCGAAAATGAAAAGAAATGAATATGACACAAGAGAAGCAGTAGATCTCCTGGTGACCGAGCCCAGAGTCTCCAGAAGTCATTGCCGAAAGATACTCAGAATGCGATTAGAAAGGAAACAATGTTTTTCTCATTAAATTCAATACTAAATATATTACATCATCACAGTGTAATTACTCTGTCTTCAATAATAATGTCAAAATATAAGTTACAAACTCCAGTGATCAGGAGATCATGTGTTATGCTCAAAATTTAAAGTGCTCGAAAATATACCAAACCTGAGCGATCAGAAAGGTCTCATCGTTGCAATTCCGGTGCTATGAATGGTTTGAAAAAATGATGTCGTATGAGGAATATATCACGTTCTGTTCGTTTTCCTAAACAACTAAAATTTTTGTGACAGGGTGACAGGGTGATTGGGATGCCCAGCCAACATGTAGGTATAGTCAGCAGGTGACATATACTGGGAATATTCCCTTTTCTCATAACCAATCAGATTTCACCTTGTGGCACAACTAGGACCATTGGATGGAGATGTACGTGTTTATTTGGCACCATTGGATGGGTGACACATGGCAAGCTCGGAGGCTGCCATGTGTCCCCAGAAGGCTAGTGTAAAATTTTGGTGGAGTCGGGGGGTTCAACCCTGTGACCTCCGGCACGCACACAAGAGTCTTCACCATCCGGGCTACCACATAGTTCTTACCCATATGGTTAGCTGCATAAATTTAAAGTGTTAAAGAATTACCATTGGGGGAGGGGGGGGGGGGGGGGGGACCCGTCGGTGGTCCCAACCCACCAGCGGCCCCAAAAAAGTGGTCACATGTAATGTGTTAAAACCCAACATCAAAATATTAACGAGGCGGCTACAACAAACCTTTACTTCGACGATTTTCGTGGTTGAGGTCACATGTCACTATGACATAAAACTGCAATATGACGGTTTTATTTTACCGTAACCTTCGACAGAAGAAAACACAGTCATATAGCATAGTTTGCATGGTTTTAAATGCCACAGTATTCAGAACGTTGATGGCTCTGGGTTTCTCTCCCTTGTTGCAGATTTTCAAAACCATAAATCGTGAGGTTTAAGGCAGGGGGTCGGCTTGTGACCACCCCACCCCTAACCACTTACATTAACTGCGATGGTTTATTTTGGTGGAGGATTTAGCACTAACCTAAAATTTAGCGATAATTTCCAAATTAACTGCAGTTAACTACAGTTCTCCACAATTAGTGGATATTTTCTAGCTGAGATTGGGAAAGGGCTTGGAGAGGTCAATTTTCAACCAATTTGAGTGAAACAAGAGTCTACTTAGACTGATTTGAGCATTCTGGAGCCACTGGTGTAGAGAAAACATATATTAGAGGCTTGTAAACACATGTATTTGCAATTTTGAGCATAATGACAAAGAGGGACATGCCATTCAGAGCTAGACCAGCAGATGTAGCCTAGGAGGGGTGAACTGCTTCATCATGCCTGCTGTGTAAAACTTATGTGTGATGTTATTTCTCTGTTCTACATTGATGTACAGTGTTATTTATGCTTATTTTCATGCTTAAAACTCACAAATTCATCTATGTTTCATGGTTAAAATACACATTCCTTAAGCAAACAAATGGAGACAAATTGTACATGTTTTTATTACTGAAAGGACACCTAGCACAACAAACTAATGCACTCATTTCAGATCAGGTTGGTATGAGAGCTAGAGCTTAATCTCTGGTGTTTTGTGTGAAAATTTTTTTTTAACTGTTTGCAAGTGTTCACATGCTTACTAGGCTCAAGATTAAGAGAGGAGGAGGTAAATTGGTGGAAGCAAGAGGTTCTCCAAGTGAACCACAGCAAAGGAGGGAAATATTGCCACATTTTCCACCACCTATTTCACCTCCAAAAGAAGCAGAAGAAGCATTAAACATGCCTCCAGAGGAAGAAGAAACCCATGAAGAGGTGGATCCAAAAGAAGAAGAAAGATTGTTCAGGAAATGATTCCTTGATATGACTGAACTAGTGAGATTCCTTTATCAAGAAAGGAATGAGAGACTAGAAGGAGAAGGATCCAAACTTCACAAGGAAGGTCAAGGATCATCAGGAGGTCATAATGATGAAGATAAATCAAAGAAGGGAAATGGAGGAAATGGAGATAGTGGAAAGTCACCATCATCGCCCTTATCTTCATCCTCATCATCCTCTACTTCATCTTCAGTACATTAGCCACACAAGTCAAAGAACACTGGTAAAAGTCATTTTCTAAAACTTTATATTAAGTTTTAATTGCCAATGTTTAATGGTGAAGTCAATGCAGAAAAGCTTGATAATTGGATTAGGAAATTGGAGGTCTATTTGAAAATTTAGAACCTTCACGATGATGATACCAAAATCCAACTAGCTTCATTGAGAATGGAAGGTGCAACACTTGTTTGGTGGGAAACCAAGACAAAGGAGGAGATAAAATAGTATGGTAATATTATCCTGTCATGGATTGATTTCATTACTGAAATAAAAAAACATTTTTATCCATTACCTCATATGCATAAAGCCATAATGAACTGGCAAAATTTTAGACAATTGAAAGCACAAAATGTACAAGAATACACCCAATAATTTAGTAGAAGAGCTCTCTTATTAGGGGTAGATTTGCAGAGAAAAGATACTTTTCTCAAGTACATAGGAGGCTTAGATAGGTACCTAAAACATACTATTCTCATGTTTAACCCTACAAGTCTAGATGAAGTTTGTGTTCAGGCAACACATCTAGAAGCTAGAGGGAAAAAACTTACTGATGAGGGTGGGAAGAAACCTTTTAAGGGAAAAAAAAAAGAAGAGAATACCTCAAAAGAAAAGGGAAAAAAGAATGCATCTGTCGAGAAAGAGGGAGAAAAAGTGGTTTGTAAAAATTGTTCAAGAGATGACCATGAAGTGAAAAATTGTTGGAAATTACACCTTGAAAAGAGACCCAAGTATAACAATAACAAAGGGAAGTTGAAAATTGCAGCTACAACTCAAAATGACTTAGGAGAGGATTCAGGTGATGAATAAAAAATTATATCCATGGGATTGAAGAACATGAAGGGGAAATAAATTGAAATAAAACCTGATACTAGTACATCAAACTGTCACATACAAGCTCCAAATGAAGAAGAGAGAATTGAACTGTTTCATGTGAGGGTCATATCCAAACATACCAATATTGACACATTATTTGACAGTGGGTCACAAGAAAACTTAATCTTTATACCATTCCACATCCAAAACGATATCCATTTGGGTGGATTTGTAAGGATGAAAATTTACATGTTTCAAATAAGTGCATATTGCGCTTTGCAATAACTGCACATTTTGTTGACACAGTTGAATTAGATGTGGTTCCGCTTGATATTATAGGTATTGTGTTGGGAAGTACTTACTTGTATGACAAGAAAGCAATCTTCCATCGCCATGAGAAAAAATACGATTTATTCAAAGATGGCAAGGAGTTCATTCTTAGAGCACATCGCAAGAAGACAAATATTGCAATCGTAAATGTTGGATAGGTAAAGAGGATGGTGAATTCAAGTAAGAATTTTGTTCTTCTAATGATTAAGCCTAATGCTGATGTTAATCATGAATAATTTGAGGATTGTGATCCTAAGTTGAAATCAGATTTATATGATGTAGTTGATACACATCATGAGATGTTTAAGGAGCCGACATGATTGCCTCCAAAAACGGAGATTCAACATGAGATTCAGTTGCAACAAGATTTTCCTTTTCCAAAAATCGGCATGTATCACATGTAGATAATTGAGAATGATAAAATAAAGAGGAAAATCAAGGACATGTTGGACAAGGGACTCATAAGGCCATGCACTTAGCCATGCGGTTCACCCATAGTCTTGATTTTGAAGAAATATGGGACTTGGCGCATGTGTGTAGACTTCAAAGCTTTGAACAAGATAATGGTAAAAAATTGATACCCACTCCCAAGGATAGATGATTTGCTTGATCAACTGAAAGAAGAAATTTTTTTCACTAAGTTAGATTTACGAAGTGGATATCATCAAGTAAGAATTTCAGAAAGTGATATATGGAAGATTGCATTCAAAACCAAACAAGGACTCTTTGAGTGGTTAGTTATGCCATTTAGTTTGTGTAATGCACCAGCGACTTTCATGCGTGTTATGGATAATTTTTTGCATCCATTTCTTGATGAATTTATGATTGTGTATTTAGATGATATACTCATTTTCGGCAAAACAAGAGAAGAACATGTATTTCATGTGAAAAGGGTGCTTGATGTTTTGAATAAAGAGAAATTATTTCTCAAGATGTCAATGTGTGAATTTGGAAAGAATTCTCTGGTTTATTTGGGACACATTGTAGGAGGAGGCGAGTTGAGAATTGGTCCTTATAAAGTTGAAGCCATTGTGAATTTCCCACTCCCAAGATAGTAATCGAGGTAAGAAGTTTCTTAGGCGCAGCTCAGTATTGGAGAAAGTTTATTGCTAAATTTTCTGCCATAGCAGCTCCTATGCATGTAGTGACAAGTGTGAAGAAAGGCTTCCAATGGGGAGGCAAACAGTAGCAAGCTTTTGAAGCTTTAAAATAAAATATCAGTTCATCTTTGATCCTTGCATTACCGAATTTGAGATAGCCATTCAAGATACAAACCGATGCTAGTGATTATGCCATGAGTGCAGTACTTTTGCAGCATGGTATGCCTATCTCTTTTCATTTTGAAACATTCAATGGCGTTGTAACTAACTATCCTACATATGACAAAGCGCTGTATGTGTTGGTACAAAGCATCGAGAAGTGGAAAAACTACTTGATTGGTAAAGAGAAGATTATACATACCGATCACCAACCATTACAGTACTTGCAGTCGCAAACAAAATTGCAGCAATCACGACATTTAAGGCGGATGAGATTTCTTCAACAGTTTCACTTGGTTATAAGGTACAAGAAAGGTATTTTCAATAAAGTTGTTGATATGCTTTCAAGGCCAATTATAAGTGCTTCTACTTTACTTAAAAATGATTCTATTGTACATGAGAGTTACATAGAACAATATGCATTTGATGTTGATTTTCAAGATGTGTATACTAGTTTGAGTGAAGGGAATCAAGTTGATGAAAATGATTATCACATGCATAAAAATTTGTTGTTTCATTTGGGCAAGCTGTGTATACCACAAGGAGAGAGACTTAGTGTCATGATAGAGGCTCTTATGTCTCTTATTGCTGGAAAATTTGGGGTAAGCAAAACAATGATGCATCTACAGAGGTATTGCTATTGGCTTCACATGATAGATAGTGTGTCACATTTTATAAGAGGTTGTTCTATGTGTGCAACAATCAATCCTAGCAATAGGAAGCTTTGGTTTTACACGCCACTACCGGTACCATCAAGGCCATCGGAGAGTGTCTCCATGGAATTTTTTGGAGGTATACCTATGTCAAGAAAACAACATGATTATATTTATGTAGTTGTGGATAGATTCAGTAAAATGTGTATACTTATGCCATGTAAGAAAACCAAAACTGCTGAACAAACTGGTGAACTTTATTTTCAACATGTATGGGTTCATTATGGATTGCCAACTTCTATTTTTAGTGACAGGGATTCCAGGTTTGTTGGGAATTTTTGGTACAATATTTGGAAGATGATGGACACAAAGTTGAAAAATAGTACTGCTTTTCATCCGGAAAATGATGGCCAAACCGAGGCAGTGAACAGAACCGTTGTGCATCTATTGAGAGGATATTGCAGCAAACATCCCAAGTTGTGGGATGAGAAACTGCATTACATTTAGCACACTTACAACTGGGCAAAGAACTATTCTACAAATACTTCATCTTTTGAAGCCTGCTTTGGGTATTTACCGAAATCGCCATTAGACTTCATCTTTGAGAAGGATGTTGAAATTGATGGGCATAGTGATATTGACAAGGCTCAAAATTTCATTGAGAAAATTCAGATGATTCATCAACAAGTTCAAGAAAAACTTGAGAAGAGTCAAAGAAAATACAAGGAGAGGCATGACAAACATAGAGTTGATCACAAGTTTCAAGAAGGAGATGAGGTATGGTTGCACATAAGCAAAGAAAGGATGCAAGGAGAAGGTAACAAGCGCAAGCCCATTCACTATGGTCCATTCAAGATCATCAAAAAAGTTGGTAGTAATCCATTTCAACTTGAATTACCTTCATATATGAAAATGTATTCTTTTGTCAATGTGGAAAATTTATGTTTATATGAGCCTCCTTTGATTGATGATCAAGGGAGTGATATTCAGCTGCCATCCATAGAATATTTCTCGCCAGAATTTCTTGATGAGCTCAAGGAGGATACCATCCTTGACAGGAGGACATGGACTTCTAAGAGGGGAAGTGTCGATTATATTTGAATTGGGCTAAAGGGCAACAGACCAAGTAAGGAAAGATGGATGGAAGTTACAAAGGTGAGGGAGTTGTACCCTCATCTTATGAACAGGTAATTAAAGTCTTTTGGGGTCCAAAAGCTTCCTAATGGGGAGGTGTGATCAGGATATCATGTGTTATGATCAAAATTGAAAGTGCTCAAAACTGTACTGAACCTAAGCGACCAGAAAGGTCTCGTCGTTTTGATTCCAGTGCCATGAATTGTTCAAAAAAACAATGTCGTATGAGGAAGATATCAAGTTCTGTTCATTTTCCTAAACAAATAATTTCTTTGTGACAGGGTGACTGGGATCACAGTCAGCATGCAGGTATATTCAGCAGGTGGCATATACTGGGAATATTCCCTTTTCTCATAACCAATCATATTTTTCCAACTGAGGCAACCATGACTGTTGGATGGGGATGTACATGTTTATTTGGCACCATTGGATGGGTGACACATGGCAAGACCACATGTCCCCAGAAGGCTAGTGTAAAATTTTGGTGGAGTCGGGGGGGTGGGGTTCGACCCCGCGACCTCCGGCCCGCATGTTGAGCCCCAAGATTGTGATTTCTTTCGTCTTACTTTACCTTATTTTCCTTTTTCCATTGTTATCCCAGACCCAATTGATCAATGAAATTAGTTAAAATTAATTTTAGAATGATGAACATGGCTAACTTGCTAAGTTTTGTGATTTTTTTCATTGTAATGCATTTTGACCGGAACTAGCTGCAGAATGCAGACATTCCGTAGCTAATCGGAAATTCTGCAGATGTCTTCACGTTCAGGCATGTTCCAGGTGTCCTTTCAAGAAAAACCACATATGGGTATATTCCACGTCATGTCCACATCGTTCATTGCTCACCATGAAGGAAGAAACGAATTCTGGACGTGGTTTTGGTACGTGGGAACACATTTACGAAGGCATACTTCTAATAGGACTGTCTTAGTCCAGATGTCATTTTTCTCTTTACGTTGCCATCTTCAAGAGTCCTAATGTGATTTCGATAAGGAAAGACAAGGATCCCTGTATTGTTGCAAGTTCTGTTATGTACATTTGTTATAAAAACACTTGGGAAACCGAGAGATATGCTAGATTTTGCTCTGGATTTTGCTTAGATTTTATGCTACATTTCTGAAGACGCAGATTACCCTATTCAAGTTATTTCTCCTTTAATGAAGAAGACATCATTGTTTTGAAAGCGTTGATTTTATTTGGAGTTAGATTCTGTCTGGTGGTAGAGGGCCCCTGCCTCCTGCACGACTTTACTTTCATAATTTAGATAAGTATCTTAGTTGTTTTTACATTTTTAAATTTTGAATTCGTATTTGTTTTCATTAGCCACAATAGTTATACTTGTTCTAATAACTCTTCGAAAAGAAGAAACTCTTCCAGAAGATCATGATAATGAATGAGAAATGGCTATAGTGTTGTAGGATTTAATTGTAATCTCTTTTGTTCACTATCACAGTTGAACTTATACTAAGTAAAATCTTCCAAAAAATCCTTATGATGTCTAAGGCATGACTGTGATCCTGAACGTTTCAGTTGTTTGTTTGCACTAAGTAGCATAGCTGATCTTACTCTTAAAACGCCCTTCCAAAATACCATAATGATGGGTAGGAGATATGCTATGATGTCTTAGTTTTTAAATTGCTTTCAGTCTTTATGTTTGCATTTGCACTGAATTGTATAGCCAGGGTTGTTCTAAGAAGCTCTTCCAAAATACCAATCATGATGGAAAAAACAGGCTGTATAATTACATAGTTTAATGCATGATAACTTAGTTAGGGTACTCCGGAGTCAAATTGCATTCAATTCATGCTCTGTTATTTTGTTTTAAGTTTGATAATGGCTTGTTACTTCAGCACTGTTTTAGACTAGTGACATCTTAAGTTCAGTTTTAGCTTAACTCATTGCATTTTCACTCCACAATTCATTGTCATCCACTGCATATTAGATTACATTAGTTTTTAAACTTAACAATACGGCCTTCATTATTTACAAAATCTCTTCTTGTTCCAAATTTATAATTAATTCATAACCGTATGAACAGAAGACAGTATCATTTCAAGGCTTGAGGTACTTTTGCAACTTCTTTTCCACTTTATGAACAAAGCCTTTTCTCAAAAGACTACTTTGAAAAGAAATCTATAGCTCTTGAGTAAGGTTTAGTGATGTCTAACTAAGTTGCAGAATAGAGTTAGGAACTAGTCTTAGAGTAGAGATCTTATGATGGTATCAATGTTTTCCTCCAAATATGCTTCAACAAACCTTTAATTATGGATAAAATGTTGCATCATTATAAGCTAGTTGTTTAATTTTCTAGTTAGGAGAATTTGCATACTTAGCTAACCATTTCTCAAGCTCTCTCTCAAAATACCTTTGATGAAAGAATTGGACAAGTTCAGTTTATGTTTTGAATCATTTCCTTAAAAGTCATTATCAAGCTTTGTTTCTGCTTAGTCATAGTTTAGATTTGATTCTGTTTCAGTATTTTCATTTGCATTTGTCATTTGTCATCAACCAATTAGGCTTCAATCTGTTTTTAACCAGTAGCTTCTTTCCAATAGCTTTTTAGACATTTTCCTTATGAACATAAAAACCCACCAAAAGACCAAAAACATCATAAATCATCACAAAATACCAAAACATCATAAAACACTAAACACAACGCATTAAGAGACAAACACCTAGGCACATACATTGCACTTCACTTCAGCAGTTTACCAACCCTGGTTGACAATTAAATGAACTCAATTTAGGAGACTAGGTTGAGCACAAACATTTTGGCGCTGTTGCCGGGGATCGAACCCGGGTAACCCGCGTTCGATAATGAATGCAAGGGATAAAATAAAAATCATTTATGACAGTGCAAAATATTCATGGGTTGCTAATGAGTTTTACAAGACAGGTCCAGATTTGATCATTAGGAGGTGTGTTCGTGAAGATGAGATGCCTGAGATTCTCAAAGCATGTCATGATGAACCTTGTGGCAGACACTTTGCTGATAAGAGGACAACCTATAAGATCCTTAATTTAGGATATTATTGGCCATCCTTGTTTAAAGATGCTAAAGAGTATGTCAAAAGGTGTGACAGTTGCCAAAGGGTAGGGAAACCTTCTCCTTCAGGTGAGATGCCATTACAACCTCGGGTACATATTGAACCTTTTGAAAAATGGGCTTTGGATTTTGTAGGACCTATTAGTCCTCCATCAAGACAAAAGAAATATATATTAGTTTGCACTGATTATGTTACTAAGTGGGTAGAAGCTAAACCATTACTTGTTGCTAATGAAGCATCTATAGTTACTTTTCTTTTTGAGGATATTTTTACTCGTTTTGGTGTCCCAAGGGAAATTGTTACGGATCAAGGAGCTCAATTTACATCAAGGCTAGTGGAGCAAATGATGGAGAAGTACAAAATCAGACATAGAAAATCTACTCCTTATCATCCACAAGCAAATGGTCAAGTGGAATCTACTAATAAGGTCATTGAAGGAATCCTAACAAAGGCTGTTCATTTACATAGAAGAGATTGGGTAGATAGGCTTCCTGAAGCCTTGTGGGCCTATAGAACTACATGGAGAAACACAACAGGTCATACTCCTTATGAACTTGTTTATGGAAAGCAAGTTTTGTTCCCCATAGAGTTCCAGATTCAAACTTTCAAAATGGCAGTTCAGCTAGGACTTGATTTAACGGAGGCACAAAAGCATAGACTGGAGCAGATTAATGAATTGGATGAGATCAGACAAGATGCAGTTCAGAAAACAAGTCTAGTCCAACGACAAAGGACTAGATGGCATGACAAGTACATCAAAGAGAATAAATTCAAAGAAGGTGACTGGGCTCTCTTGTTTGATTCAAAATTCAAGGATTTTCAAGGTAAATTTCAAACACATTGGCTTGGGCCATATGAAATTGTTGAAATTTTTGACAATGGAGCAGTAAAAATCAAGACAATAGATGAAGAAGAGGTCACTTTTCTTATGAATGGTCATAGATTGAAGCTGTATCACAAACCACTCTCAAGAGAAGAATTTTTCAAGAAGTTCCAAGAAAATAGTGATGTGAAGTTAATGAAGAAGAATCTTTCTTCTTCATCAACTTGATTGAATTTTCTGAAGCATTTCTTTTGAAAAAAAAAAAAAAGGTATAAACATGAAAACCAATCATTGATTGGCATGTTTATACATAAAATATAGGGTGAAAATCAGAGTTTTTCTGACACTCTAACTTTTCCCATTTTGTTTTTGCAAGCAGCTGTTACAAAATCATAAGTTCAGATCCATTGTACTTATGATGCATTTCATTTCATTTCATTCATACTCCATTTTCATTCATTCATTCATACTTCACTTCATTCCATATATCATTCATCTCATTCCATACTCCATCCACCTCATTTCCATGTCAAAATTCAAAGTTTGATGTCTTGCTACAAATGAATAACACATGTCATGGATTGCAGGCCATTTCTTATATTCTTCCACTCCATTTCATTGAATTCATTCAATTTCATCATCCACTTCATACATATCATCAATCATCATCCATATTCATTCATATAACATCTCACTTATATCCCAAACCACTCCATTCCATGATTAAAATGCTCTACAGGTACATTCTGCAGCTTAACAGACATTCTGCAGCTGATCAGACTTTCCGCAGCCAGACAGTCATTCCACAGCTACAGATCCTGAAGACACTAATCAGTAGACATTTGAATTGCAACAAATATGATCTAGTATATCCATGAATAAGAAGAATAAAAAAGGTTTATGAAGACTCTTCCAAAGGAGAACAAAGAAGACAAAGACCACAAAAAGCAAATGAAAAGCAAAGGTAACAATTTTTCATTATAATGGCATATCATAAACTTTAGCATAGTTTTAGTTATGAATCATTCGAAAAAGTTGTTTTGATTATTTTTAATGATCATGTTCAATATACCCTCCACAAACTTTGGATAAAAATCTCTCATTTCAAATTCTATACCCGACATCATTTAAGCGGTTAAAAAGGCTGAAGTGTTTGATTTCCTCACGTCACCCAGCCAAATCACTTAATGATGATCCTTTTTCCGTTGTAAAAAAATCTTCACAGTCTTTTCACTCATTAATTTGTTTTCTTCACCTCACTTCATTAACTCATTTCGTAACTACCTCCATCACTCCATTTCGTAGCCAGCCCTTCATCATTTCATTCCGAGATATCCCTATCACCGTGAGCAGAGGTATATCAATTTGAAATATCAAACCACTATCACCGTGAGCAGAGATTAAAACATTATCACCATGAGCAGAGACTGAAGCACTATCACCGTGAGCAGAGATTGAGGCATTATCACCGTAAACGCAGAGATATATCAGTGTGGAATTTGAAGCCATTATCACCGAGAAACAGAGGCATATTAGTGTGGAATTTGAAGCCATTATCACCGAGAAACAGAGTTATATCAGTGTGGAATTTGAAGCCATTATCACTAAGAACCAGAGGTATATTAGTTTGAAGATTGAAGCCATTGTCACTGTGAACCAGAAGTATACCAGTTTGAAGGTTGAAGTTATTTTTTTTCCGTGGGCAGAAAGAAGTTGAAGAAAGAATTATGGGTTTCATTGTAAGAATTGAACCAGTGGGTACAAAATACCTGGAAGGCTACCCTCAAAGTAGAGAAATGTTGCAACAGGTAGGATGGCTACAATTTCTTAAGAAATTTAATGGCTTCCACAAAGAAGTCACTAAAACATTTGCAAGGTCATTTCAAGGAGCTGAGATTGAAGTGGGAGATGTTAAATTCACTGTCACTGAAGTTTTCATTGCAGAAGATACAGGATTGCTTAGAAATGGAGAGAGATGGTTCAAAAACAGAGAATTCCATAATGAATCCTGGAAACAAATTCTAAAATCACCAGGTATGGATGTCACTGTGTTTAAGAAAGGAATTCCAAGTTCTGCATTGAAAAATAAATGGAGAAACATACTGCTTATTCTGCAAAAATTTATTACATGTGAAGGTAGATATGGCACATTTTATGTTTACCATATTAGACTGATAATGCATTTTCTGGAGGAAGAGTTAAACTTACCCTATTTCTTGCTTCAAAGTTTGAAAAATATGGCTTCTTGTGTTCAAAGAAGGGTCCAATTCTTAGAGACAACTCTATACCATCATGGCTTGGTTAAGATTTTAATTGAACACCATTTAGCCAAAACAAATGATACTTGGGATAATTTCTTGATAAGAAATCATTTTGAAGAGCCAAAAGCGCCCTCACCCGAACAACAGCCTACAAGGAGAAGCAGAAAATGGAGAGCCTCAAAAATTGAAATTGACAAAACAATATAAGAAAGTAGTGAGGAAATAATCTCAGAGAAGTTGACTCAAATTAAGAGACAACTTAAGAAAGAGAGGGTAATCAGAAAATCTGCCACAGAAAAAGGAGAGGGATCATCCCAGCCAAGAAGAAGCCATAGACTCAGGGGGAAACTAAGGAAAACTTAGATCAAATAAACAGGGGTGATAAATATAGAAGATGAGGAAACATCTATTGAAGAAGATGTTGAAGAGGATTTTAATGAAGAAACCCCTGAAATTGACCCTGCTCAGCAAGAATTTTATGACTATGTTGAAACATTGGAAAGGAAAGCTTCAGAGAGTAGAGATAGAACCCCTAGTCCTCCATTGTTCGAAATAGATGTGTTAAGAAGGGATAGGTATGAGCTGGAAATACTTAATAGACACATCAAAAATGAGAATGATATTCTGAAGGAACAAGTCAAACTCAAAACCAATATGAGCTCAACCTTATCTCTACATATGGACAAAGTGGAAAAGGCTAATGAAAAGTTGAAAAAGAGGAACAAGAAGCTAATCAGGGCACTTATCAACTTAAGGTTCAAACTTGTCATCAGAAAACCCAGAATATCTTTAGCTTCCAGGAAAAGAATAAGGAGAGGATTAGATGTTCTTGCAGAAGTCTCAGAGTTTATGGAATAAATTGCATGAGGACATGCAAGAAGACAACAGTGGGGGTATGTTGAGCCCCAAGATTGTGCTTTCTTCCATCTTACTTTACCTCATTTTCCTTTGTCCATTGTTATCCCAGACCCAATTGATCAATGAAATTAGTTAAAATTACTTTTGAATGATGAACATGGCTAACTTGCTAAGTTTTGTGATTTTTGTCATTGTAATGCATTTTGACCGGAACTAGCTGCAGAATGCAGACATTCCGTAGCTAACCGGCAATTCTGCAGTTGTCTTCACGTTCAGGCATGTTCCAGGTGTCCTTTCAAGAAAAACCACATATGGGTATATTCCACGTCATGTCCACATCATTCATTGCTCACCATGAAGGAAGAAACGAATTCTGGACGTGGTTTTGGTACGTGGGAACACATTTAAGAAGGCAGACTTCTAATAGGACTGTCTTAGTCCAGATGTCCTTTTTCTCTTTACGTTTCCATCTTCAAGAGTCCTAATGTGATTTCGATAAGGAAAGACAAGGATCCCTGTATTGTTGCAAGTTCTGTTATGTACATTTGTTATAAAAACACTTGGGAAACCGAGAGATAGGCTAGATTTTGCTCTGGATTTTGCTTAGATTTTATGCTACATTTCTGAAGACGCAGATTACTCTGTTCAAGTTATTTCTCCTTTAATGAAGAAGACAGCATTGTTTTGAAAGCGTTGATTTGATTTGAAGTTAGATTCCGTCTGGTGGTAGAGGGCCCCTGCCTCCTGCACGGCTTTACTTTCGTAATTTAGATAACTATCTTAGTTGTTTTTACGTTTTTGAAGTTGAATTCGTAGTTGTTTTCATTAGCCACTATAGTTATACTTGTTCTAAGAACTCTTCCAAAAGATCATGATAATGAATGAGAAATGGCTATAGTGTTGTAGGATTTAATTGTAATTTCTTTTGTTCACTATCACAGTTGAACTTATACTAAGCAAACTCTTCCAAAAAATCCTTATGATGTCTAAGGCATGACTGTGATACTGAACGTTTCAGTTGTTTGTTTGCACTAAGTAGCATAGTTGATCTTACTCTTAAAAGCCCTTCCAAAATACCATAATGATGGGTAGGAGATAGCTGTGATGTCTTAGTTTTTAAATTGCTTTCAGTCTTTATGTTTGCATTTGCACTGAATTGTACAGCCAGGATTGTTCTAAGAAGCTCTTCCAAAATACCAATCATGATGGACAAAATAGGCTGTAGAATCCCATAGATTAATGCATGATAACTTAGTTAGGGTACTCCGGAGTCAAATTGCATTCAATTCATGCTCTGTTATTTTTTTTTAAGTTTGATAATGGCTTGTTAGTTCAGCACTGTTTTAGACTAGTGACATCTTAAGTTCAGTTTTAGCTTAACTCATTGCATCTTCACTCCACAATTCATTGTCATCCACTGCATATTAGATTACATTAGTTGTTAAACTTAACAATACGACTTTCATTATTTACAAAATCTCTTCTTGTTCCAAATTTATAATTGATTCATAACCATATGAACAGAAGACAGTATCATTTCAAGGCTTGAGGTACTTTTGCAACTTCTTTACCACTTTATAAATAGAGCCTTTCCTCAAAAGACTACTTTAAAAAGAAATCTATAACTCTTGGGCAAGGTTTAGTGATGATTAACTAAGTTGCATAATAGAGTTAGGAACTAGTCTTAGAGTAGAGATCTTATGATGGTATCAATGTTTTCCTCCAAATATGCTTCAACAAATCTCTAATCATGGATAAAATGTTGCATCATTATAAGCTAGTTGTTTAATTGTTTAGTTAGGAGAATTTGCATACTTAGCTGACCATTTCTCAAGCTCTCTCTCAAAATACCTTTGATGAAAGAATTGGACAAGTTGAGTTTATGTTTTGAATCATTTCCTTAAAAGTCATTATCAAGCTTTGTTTCTGCTTAGTCATAGTTTAGATTTGATTATGTTTCAGTATTTGCATTTGCATTTGTCATTTGTCATCAACCAATTAGGCTTCACTCTGTTTTTAACCAGTAGCTTCTTTCCACTAGCTTTTTAGACATTTTCCTTGTGAACATAAAAAAACCACCAAAAGACCAAAAACATCATAAATCATCACAAAAGACCAAAACATCATAAAACACTAGGTCTTGAGTCTTCAAGAGATTATTTTCATATAAAATTTCTCATTCTTGAAGCCTTCCGATGCTTCCTAAACTCAAAAAGTGATTCTCACTACTTTTTCATTGATAAAATCCACCAAGAAACCATGTTGATATCCAAAAAGAACATTTTTTTAGGCCATTTTCCATCAAGTTCTAAACCTGTTTCACTCATTGTTTGCCCCATCCATCCTTCATTTTCCCCTGAAAATCCCCTTTTCTCCTTCTTATTTTCCCTTCATTATCGTAAGAAACCTTAAAAAATTACATTTGAACTCATAAAAAATCCTTTTTTTTATGGTTTAAATTGTCCTATTTTGCCTATCGAAACATCAAAAAACCCTTAAAAAACCTTATTTTTACCTAAAAAATGCCCTTTTTTATAGCACAGGCTTTAAGCCACCGAGGGCTTAAAAATCCAGCCCCTTATCGATCATAGGACCCGCACCCATGACTTGGCACTAAAATCCTAGCCACCAGCCCCTTTTTCTCTGCCTCAGGTCATCTTATTCATCCATTGGACCCTGCCTTTCCTTAAGCCCCTTCAGGCGTAGCTATAAATATTTCTACGTCATGTGACCAAGCCCTACAATCGGGTGCTTAAAACTTTCACCCTTAGCTCCCTTTTCCCTTAGCCCCAGTTTTTATGTCTCCCATAGAACCTTTCCCCTTCCTTATTCTTAAAGCCCAAGTTCATTTATTTTATTTTCTTCCTACCTTATCATTCCACCAACCCATCCCCACCGTTGATTTATAAAGATCAACGTCCACCATTGCCTCCCCTCCTACCCTTCATCCTCCCGAATTATTTATATATGTTCACCCCTCTAAACAATCTTCGTTGTTGATCTATAAAATCCTACGGCTCTCCTTTAATCCAACATCCTAACCCCGCCGAGGCCTACCACCCACTACGCAAAGCATCCACCAACATCCAGCTACCACCTAGCTCCTACTAAGACCCTCACCCATTCACCTTTCCCATCATGCTCTTCTCCCCATCATTGGATCTGAGCCTTCTCATCCAACAGTCAGCATCTCATTTCGCATAATTTTTTCCGCCGGAGTTTAATGATCCAAACTCACGTGAAACCACTGGTTTTCTGGGGGACGCGTGTCGCAAAATGATTGAATCATGTTCGATTTATAAAAACCACTTACCACCATTTATGAACACGAAAACCATTCACGGTTTTTATAATACCACGAAGCCATATTTCGCACCAATTACGGTTTTAAACCTAGTTTTCGCAGGTTTCATCCATCAAACCTCTTCCGGCACACTGTTTCCCCTCATATCCTGCTCTTCTTCCTTCGCCAACCTCTACACATAGTTTTCCTAACCCTCACAGGTTTTATTAATGATTTTATTTGTTTTTTGTAGGTTCTATGGTGGTTTTGGGGCCGAAATCCCTCCTACAGTCCATAAAAGGATAGGGCCAGAAGGTGATGACCTTCACAGTCCAAACAGAGGCCAAATAACGGAGAAAGGGACTGCCAGGTTTCATTTCATGGTTGATCAATGTTTTATGAACACTGTTTATGCCATCAAACCCTTCAACGCACTGAAAAGCCAGTTGTACATAGAAAAGAAGAAAGAACAGTGAAGATAGTGATTGAAGATTAAAGGTGAAAGTAAAAGAAAACCAAAGATTTAAATATTTAACCATGATTTAAAGGTTGATACATAATATTGAAGGATTAAAGGTTTAAATCATACAATTTTAATGTTAAAAACACAGTTTAAGGGTGAATGCAATCAGTAGGAAAAGTTTAAAGCTCCGAAGATGATTATAAAGGCCCAAAAGCAATATCAAGGCCTAATCAGGGTTTAAAAGCGATAAATTATGATACATCAGTAGGAGGAACACTTTAAATTCCAAATCATCAAAGAAATTACTCCTCCAAAGATAAAAAATGCCACCTACAGTTTGATTTTCCTCAAAAGACTACAAAATGAATGTACAGTCAGAGATATTTGCCAAAGACAACTCAGAATTAATTGCCAGCATACCAAAAGCCTCCAAAGTCAACAAAAGTGACTTAAGTAGATAAAATTTAATGTAAAATTCATTAAAACAGAGATAAACATCTGAAATTTTCTCCCTTTGGCCTCCCAAAGGCCGAGAAGCATTTACTTTGTGTTAATTAAAAAATAGACCTCCTTTCACTCCACCTCCTCAAAATACCTATAAATATCATATGAGTAGTTCATTATTATTGTTGATTGAATACTTATCAAGTGTAAATAGCTATTGAGGTTGCTGAAGCTCTGTTTTGTAATTGAAGAAAGATAGGCTGATAAGAGATTTTTGAAGTTGTAAAAGACCCACTGGACTTGAAGATTGTAATTGGTTTGAACATCAAATACACAAGCTGATTTATGGGATCCTGGTTTATGTCAATGGTGATTTTTTTCTTACCGTAATTGTTATTTTTCTTATGTTTTCCATACTGTCCACATTCGCTGATAAAGAACAACAAATATAGATTAGGATTTACTGTCAAGTACCCCAAATCTCACTGATAAATCTTTATCTTTTTTGTTTTCTTCTAACCGCATTTTTTAGGATAATTCAATAGATTATAACCCGTGAAGTGTTGGTGAGCCCATGTTTCTCGAGTACAACTTGAGATATTGTCTTTGAAATTTTTCCGAAGAGTATGCTAAAGTGCTAAAAGAAAGCTAAGTTAAAAGTCTTTACCCGATCTTAGGCTACTGCTTATTGTTTAGCTTAATTTTTTTCCCTTTGAGAATATGATGAAAATGTACAAGCGATGAGAACCAAAATTTTTCCATGTAGTTGACGACGTAATACTAACTGAGGTGCCTCCATGGAGAGGGAGTATACAAAGTCGTAACATTGCAAGCCTCGTATAGTGACGATCTCAAAGGGCACGTAAGAAGGAAGACGGTATCCTGTGAATTGACTCCAATCAAAGGAAGCGGCCAAACTACATGGAGGGGGTGCCATAAGAGTAGGAGGATTATCCCCTTGCATTATGGGAGCAGAAAGACCATCCTTATGAATGCCAGGAATGAGAGAAGGAGGATCACTTTTGGGGACTATGGCAATGAGAGTCGGAGGATCACCCTCCTGGATCATGGAAACGGGAGGATCGACCTCCGATCTCAGAGAATGAGAGGAGACAAAAAGAACCTGACTAGGATGAGGCCCGCTCTCGACGGAAAAGACCTGATGGACCGTAGGTGGAATGAGGTCAAACTTTTTCTCAACCAATGATTGGTCAGGAATGGACTCGAGAGATCGACCTTCAAAGAGAGATCATTAGTCATCGTATTTTCATTATCTATAGATGACTAAAGATTGGTTCTAGATTTCTAAAAACAACATTCTTTGAACATTGTGAGTTTTAGAAATCTCACTTCCTTCATTGTCCTTATGAAATTTTTTTCACTACTCCATCAGCTTTCCATTCCATGGTCACCCTGCCACTCCTAAAAAGCTCCTCATAGGCATGTGCCACTCATCTCCATCCTTTTTCCTGCCTATGACCTCATTACTCTGTTTTTCCCTTGCCCATAACTCCATTTTCCATCTAGGGTTTACCTATAGCCTAACTCATGCACATATTCACCATGTCCCTCAAGCAGTGATGGTATCAAAAAATATCTGTAGGATCTTTAGATAAATCAAGTACATTTTATTTTGGATCTTCAATAAACCACTTTGTCAAAACTCTATTTTTCACTTGAAGCCTCCAAGCCAATCTTCAGTCAAGTTAGGTCAAAGAGCCCTCTCACTAGGTCAACTAGGGTTTTATAGGTTCTAAGGTCATCATTGGTGTTCCAAATATTTTTTTTCTTGTGAAAAAGGATGACTCGAATGTATTGGAATATTGAGACATGGTTATTCAAAGAGGATCTGAAAATCTCCAAAGAAGACTACCTTGTCAAAATTCAAGTTTTGCAAATGCTAAGATTTTGACACTTCTGCAGGAGTGTTAAGAGATCCATCATCAGAAATTTGATGAGGTAGGAGGTTTGATCCTGATTCAAGAAAACTCTTGGAAATAAGATAGGGAAGCACTTGTTCTTGTAGAGACTAAGGTTTTGAGCTTGAAGGTCTAGCAGTGTACCAAACAGTGACAAATTGCAGAAAATAACATGGAGGAAGCAATAAACCCTAATTTTCCTTTTCCACTAGGCTAGGGTTTGCTATGAAAAAGAGGCATAAGAGTAGAAGATCCATATGGTAGGTCATATCAGCAATCATGAAGCCATACCCACTCATAAACATCATGCCTCCATCTTTTTCCAGGAATTCTTTCCAAGATACAAGCCATGTGTCACACCTAGGGCCAATTTTTCTTCAAACTATGTTTATGACCAAACAAAGATGAATTTGACAAAAGTGAGAGAGGTTTTTGTCCATACTAGGTCCAAGAAGAAAAAAACCTTCAGTTTATACACAGGTATCATGGTTTGGGAGCAATGTCAAATCTACAGGTGTCATGGAAGAATTGCTGCATTGTTGGAGTGACTTTGGTAAAATCCAATTTTCTCATAGCTGGAGTGTCCAAATGACTTCTTTAATGAGTCAAATGGTAACTAGACTGGAAGATATTTCCATTGAGCTATCATGATCTTATTTTTGAGTTAAGGAAGGTCTCCAAAAGGTTTCTGCACCAGCACTTTGTATTTCTGCACCATCATTCAACACTTTTTGACCAGTCTTGGGATAATCAAATTTTTATAGATCAAATAAACTCCAATTAGAAAAAGGTATATTTGGAAAGTAGACAGGATACTCTTTCCAACGAGCTATCATGGGCCCAATTTGGACACCGGGAATGCCTCCAAATTCCCTTTGCAAAATGGTGCTTTGCGCTCAGGAGTTGGTGCTACGCCCCTGGAAATATTTTCCCATGTAAATTACACATGTTGCTGCACACCTGGGAGGTGGTGCTGTGCACCCCTTGGCCAGGAGGGAATCCTCAACCCTAAAAACACTCAATTCACTCCCAGACTCTTGTTGAAGGTCCTCCAGGCATATTTAAGGTTAAGTACCATCACATCAACCCATTTCCAAGAATTTTTGCCATCATTTGATGGAAGGAAGTTGAAGTCCAAAGAAGGAACCTTAGGTCCTCCCTCACCTTCTCCTAAAGCATCAGATCAAGAAGAGAATTAGGATAAAGAGGAAGAAATAAATGATGAAGAGATAGAGGTAGAAAATGATCAAGAAGAAGGCAGTGAACAGGCCAGTGATGAAGAGAACAGTGACAAAGAGGCCAACAATGAAGAAGAGGGAAACACTGATAAAAATGATGACAATGATGAAGGTGATGACAGTGAGGAAAGTGAAAAATATAAAGAGGCCATCATAGATGAAAATGAAAACAATGAGGACGGTACAAAGGATAGTAAAGAGGCTGAGGAAAATGAAGATGAAAATTCACAAAACAATAATGAAGAAACTGATCAAGCCACCTCTAATAGTGACCACTCAGAAAATTATAAAGGCCATGATAATGTTCCAAACACAAAGGACAATGATGAAGAAGAAACCATGATAACTGACAACCCTAGTAATGATGACAGTAGTGAAACTATGAACCAAAAAAGCAGTGAATAAGTTGATGACAGTGGTGAAGATCATGACAGTAATATTAGCATGAAATAATATGAAGGTAAGTCTCAAGAGGGTATTCAAGAACACAGTGCAAAAGACATCAATACAAAGATCATTGATGAAAAGAAAGGCAGTCTTGAGAACAGACATGATGAGGGAATTCTAGTAGACAAATTTGGGTTTTTTCCTCTCACATATCCAAAGGGGTCAAGGCCTGTGTTTTCTACCTCTAAAAGGAAAGGGACCATGCCATCCACCTTAGCTCAGCCACTAGAAAAAGGGAAACAAAAGGTAAAGGAAGAAGAAGAATATCACGAGGTTGAAAGGGAATTTGAAATCATTCAGGTGGATAGTGATGAGGAGAATGAAGCAAGAATCACAAAATTTCTCCTCTAGGATAGAAATGCACAAATTAAAGACCTCCAAGCGCATTTGGATAGGGCCAAGAGTGTGAATGATGCCCTTGACTTGGAGAACAGGCAACTAGGAGCACACATTGCAATCTATGAAGCTATAGCCATCAAGGCCCAGAAAGAAGCCCAAAGGGCACAAGTGAGACTAGAAAAATTCATGGGCACTTATGAAGAGAGTGAGGATGAGGAAGGACAATCTAAGGGGAGACCTAGAACATTGGGGTTAAAAAAGGCATTGGCAAAGCAAAGGGAACAAGAATCATCCCTAACAGAACAACTCCCTTTAGATGAGATTTTGGCCATGGAGATAGCACGTGATCAGTAGCCTTGGTTGGAGAGAGCCAACATACACTTGGAGGCTAAGTTTAAGAAATCAAATGAAGATCTTGACCCCCAAAGAGGGATGACTAAACATTATGCCCGGAGAAACCAAATTGCAAGGGCTAAACTAAAAAAGGCTCAAACCAAGATCCAAGCACTAAAGAGGAAGAAGGCCAAGCTAACCTTGGAATATTGGCACAAGCTTCTCTACAGGTCTCTCAAAACCCATGAGGCACACATCCACAAAATTTGGGAGAATTTTGACAAGTTTTGGTTTTTTGCTAATTTTGAGGGTCAAGGGGGTAGCACCCATGGTGCTACACTTTTTATTAGAGCATATTCAGGAGGAAAGGCTTACATTTTTGGAATCCTCAGCTTGATTGTAGCATGCTCACAAATTTTCAGGTCAATTGGGGTTGTTTTGGTCCTCCAAAAGGGTCAACACCCTAATTTTCACCTTTCTGCCTAGTTTTCACGACATGTGTTGCGCCTTTACCAGCCTTGGGATTTTTTCTTTTTGAAAAGGTTACAGAGGTAAAATCAAAGAACTAATGATAGATCTGGAAATTAGACTCAAAGGGCTTTCCAACGGGCCATCGCAGAGCCTATTCGGACATCGAGAAGGCCTTCAAAACATTGCTGCAAGTTGACCCAGTTTTCTTGCTCCAGTGCTACACCCTTGGCATGGAAATTCATCTTAAAACTCATTGCTACACCCTTAAGAAATGAAAAGTAAAAAATGTATGCTTGGAAATTTTTAGGAGGCTTGGCAGAGCCCAAATGTCAATTTATTTTCTAAAAATTCCCGAAAAGATATTGTGTTTAAGATATTTTGTCCTTGGGCCTTGCAAGGTTTGAAGGATAATAGTGACATTTCAAATTAGCTAATAGAATTCTAGAGACTCTATTAGGTTTTTATCCTCATTTCTCATTAAATGGAGCATTGAGGATTCATTTTTAATGTTGGCATTTGATGAGTTTTTAGAGCAATACATGGTTTTTCGAGGTTGAAGAGAAATTTGGTGTTTTGGAGCTTATGATTGATTTGCTTTAATTGATGATGATGAAGATTTGCTTGTAGTATCCTTGAGCTTGGTTAATGGTGATGTGTCTCTATTTTTTTCATGTTTTATTGTTTATCATTGTGTCCATCCTTCTATGTTGCTGTAGATCAGAAAAGTATAGGCTAAAAAATTTTGTTTGAGGCACCTTAGTCCTTCCTGTTTACCATTTTATTTATGTTTTCCTCTGCTGGGTTAGTTTAAGGAATTCTTAGCTGCTCCTTAGACCCACCTAAGATTGTTTGTTTCATTATTGGTTTAATAAAGTAGTTTTCAAATATGTTTTATGGTTGGCCATGCTTACATGATGCTATCTAAACTCTGTTTGTGGAATCTCTCTTTGATGTGTTACTCGCTAGGTTTAGCCAAAGAGGTCGTGTTTTGATCATGCCCTTTGTCCATACTTGATAAGTTTGCCTCAAAGTTATTTGTAGCTTAATCAAATGATTCTTAGGAGTTCCCTCTTCTTTGATTAAAGTTATTTGTCATTTTATATGTTTTCAAATCTTGAAGGTGAAATCACTAAAGTTAGATAAGTTTTCTTGCTTTCTTTGTTTCACTGAATTGTTCATCTTGAATATCTATTTGTTTAAGAATTTTCATTTATTTAATCATTTTCCCTATCTCATGATTATTATCTTTTTCTTATCAGTATTTGAGACCTTCTTTTTTATGGGTATATGAAAAAGGATAATTCACTGCCCTTTTCCCTACCTTGATTCAACAACTTAATGTCCATTTCACTTCACATATAACCTTAAAGATCCATTGGCCATACTAGATTTTCACTGTGATGCACTCTGACTCATTTTTGAGATATCCATAAATTTCATAGACTCCATAGCCCAATTATTTGATGACCTCTCACTCCACCTATCCTACTTTATTATCTTACCCAACCAGAACAAACAACAAAACCCTACACTTAACAACTAGCCTAAAATCAACCATTTAAAGCAAACATTTTCCATCCTTTGCATACAATAGAGAGAGCCCTCTCTGAGTCCAGGAAGGCTAGGTCCTAGGACGCCAAAGACTGGTCTTATTTTACCCTGTGAATTTGGTCTACCATTCTGCTAAATCACGGGACCCTAACAAGCAAGATCGACTGGAGATGAATCCCAATCAATGACTTGATCTTCTAGCAGAGGACTCGAGGAAAGCTTCTAGTAACCAAAGGGAAGATAGGACTCAGAAGTCGAAAGGTTATCCAACACCTTATAAGCTTCATCCATATAAGGACAGAGGTGAATGAGATGGTTCCCTTCACACAACCTATAGGGAAATTTTATCTTATCCTATCTTTTACGAGTCTCATTATAAGTACTAGTCGAAGATGTGCCACTATCACGACCTCCAAAATCCAAAGACAATGACAGATGGTCGTCAAACCATAATTCAAGTACCTTGGGAATTCCATGGAAATCTCGAAGAAGGTGGTCACCTTTACATAGCATGCAACGGAATTTGAATTTCAATGGAAGGTTGGATGGTTTGTCGATGGTAGGTGTCTTAGGAGCAATAGCTACAGGGTTTTCCTCTCTCTTATCCGACTTCTTTTTTTTCGTCTTCTTCTTATTCTTCTTCTTAGCCATTGGGTTATTAGAATCCAGACTTTCACCAGGCGAAGTAGAAGAGGAGGACGAATAAATAGGTGAAGAAGGTGAAAGGTCCACCTTAGAATCAACATGATGTTGTTCAGGAAGAGGAGATGGTTGAACAGAGGTCGAAGCACTCGATACCACCGAGATTGAAAATAACCATACATGCAAACCGACAGTTATCCCAAGCAAGGACAATGTTGCCATATAAGGAGCGCCAACATTCCCAAAAGCAGGAAAAGGACCAAAATACCCTTCAGATGGGATTCCTTGGTTGGTAAAATTCGGAAACGTTGCAATATACATAACAAACTTAAAACAAAACACAAAGGAAGATAAATTTAACTAGGAATATTTCATGGGCATTTAATTTTAAGACACTGAAACAAAACTTTGTCATTTCATATTTTAAGAGTTAATAAACAGGAAAAAGGTGACTCTAGTCACTTTTAGGTTGAACGAGCATGAAAGGACAAGTTCTTGATGATATTTTCAATTTTAGAGAGTCACGAAAAGACCAAAATGACTGCTAGGTAATCTAAGCAAGAGGGTGTACCAAGTTTCCATGAACTGCAATATACACCTTGGTGATCAAATGAAAGAGAAATGACCAAGGACTTGATGTATGTGCAAGCAGTCTCCCGGAATGTTGTGTTTAGTGTATCATGGTCACAAGGCAGCAGACTCGGCTTCCTATGGATTAAGTATTTCAACCTATGAGGGTCTCCCTTTATATACGCGACGGTACGGGGAGCACAAGTCCGTGCTAGCGCTGTGTAATGCCAGATGGCGAATGACAGCTACTAGGTTTAACGATGTCGGAACACATCACTATCCTAGACCTCTAAAATATGTGTGTTATGTTTCAATGCTTCCTTAGGTTTATTGAATTCATTTTAAAGTTGATATTGAATTAATTTTGCGATTTCAAGGCCTTACCGAATATGATCTTGAATTCTTAATGCAAACTACATGCAAAAGAAAATAATTTCCTTTCAATGAATTCTAGCTAAGAGAAGGATAGGAATCTTATGACAAAGTAGTAATTAATTGAATACAATAGAATTTTCCCTAATGCATCTAAGACAACCAAAGAAAAATGAAAAGATCTTTCCTAGTTCACTAAACGCTACTAATTCAAAAGAACATTTTGATTTTCAATTTAAGCGAAAGAATGCAAATTTTGTCTTTTTAGATGAATTAGAAGCACAAAGTAGTGTTACACTAAAAATAAAAATCTACACTATTTTTGAGCACTTCAAATGTAACGATCTAAAACAAAGAGACCAATGTAATACAAACATAAAACGCACTCAAAACAAGGATGCACTCTTTCAAGAAAACAAAGGGCTTTTGAAAGGATTCAACGAACAATGTAATCTATGCTCAAAGTGACAAATGGAGAGCTAAATGAAAACAAGGGTGATCATTCAACAAACCAAAGACACAAATAACCAAAAGAAAGGATAAAACATCAGTTAGCGAATTGAAACGACAAATATCGATGTGACTCAAACTCAACTTAGAAGGCTCAGTGAGGAGAGGGCCGACCAAACGACACAAGGCACCTAAAAACCCTAGGGAAACAAACCCCACTGATAAGATGATGGACAAACATCTAAGAAGACCGAGATTACGGAGTCAAAACAATATTAGTAGACCAATTTCAAGGTGAAAACCCAATCCAGAGACAAGAAACACTAACAAAACTCAGAAAAGAGGTCAAAATTCAATCCTACAGGATTCAACACGACTGTCTAGTTGTAATCTGCGCTAAACATCAGTTGACGCACCTGTGACAAAAGAAACATGTGCTGAGCTAGAAAACCATGGGAAAAAATAAAAACCACTGAGTAGAGGTCAGACTTGACACTCTGGGATTGAACATGATGGTTGAAAACAATTAGACAGGTCAAACAAAGCAGAAAAATGATGAAAAGACCAAAGTCAACTTGACAAGAAAAATTATAGAAAAACAACGAGAGAAGACAAACACACATTGATTCCCCAGCGGAGTCGCCAGCTTGTTGTGAAGGTAAATCCACTCTGCGGACAGAGGTGATCCCTCTAGCCCTAGGGTGGGTCTAGCAGCAAGAGGACATGTTAATGCGTCGATTCCTAGTTTATGAATTAAAATGAGTCAGGATAGATGTCCTACCTTTGTTCCAACACAGTTGTCGTAGCTGTGGCAGCAGTCTCGTGATCTTCATTGTTACACGTTATAGTCCTTCAGCAGTGGTACTCAGGTGCCTGCATAAGGATCAGATAACGATAGAAACATAAGAAACAATACTTTCATTCATAACTATTTAATTGGTCAAGGAGAACTAAACGTATCGCAAAAGTTTAAACATATCAAACACAAATGGGAACCAAAACATCAGTGATGTATTAATATGAAGAGAGAAAGAGTTTACAACCAAATGAGCCTTGATGTTGCAGCCTCCTTCAGCAAGTCCAGTCAAAATGCGTCTCAAGCATTTGTCGGGGGATTAGACTTGGCGACACAATAAGCCTAGACTCTCTCTCGACAATAGGTCTCTCTCTGCTCTATCACACACCAACTATATTAGACCGTTTAGCTATTCAACCATTTCAGCTAGCTACAACTATGTGAGAGAGATGTATTTATAGGAGAGGAGGAGGAGGTTGGGATCCCTCAAATGGTGGAAGGGTGGCCTTATCCTTTGGGAGGTTTCTCAAATGTAGGAAAGAAGAAGCCAAAGGAAGGTGTTCGACATTATTCAGTCGAACAACCCATGTTGAATCCACTCACGAAGTGGTTGGGAATGGAAACTTCGCTTCTATTTTAAAAACTTTCCAAAAAAGCTCAGCGCAGGTAGTCCACTGAGACAAAGCACCAATGGGCCCGAGGCCCAGTGCTAATTTCTCTATGGGCGCGAGACCATAACTGCCTTCCATCACCGACCCAAAATCATATGTTTTTGATAGTCTATTCCAGGAATATTAAACAAAGTAAATGTTCTTATCATGGCAAGGGATGCAATGACACTTTTTGCAAGGCACGACACTACACAGAAGTCACAGAAATGGTCCTCCAATGTTTGAGATGGGGATTACAGGGACGGTGAAATTTTTTTGTGTAACACACATTGTTATGCTGGCAAAATTACTACCGTAGCAACACCAGCTTACAAAGTGTTGAAGCAAGAGGATTAGAGAGACTAGCATGTTGGCCATCCAACATCCTAGTGAAGAAGAGAGCTCCATCATTAGTGAGTGATCACAATCCTTTTGAGAGAGGGAGGAGATAATTGCAAGGAAATCAAGGAAAGGGACCCCCCTTTTCTTTAGTATTTGAGCTCCACAACTCAAAGGACTCATTGCAAGAGTGTTATCA
Source organism: Pinus albicaulis (assembly GCA_034641835.2). NCBI lineage: Eukaryota > Viridiplantae > Streptophyta > Pinopsida > Pinales > Pinaceae > Pinus > Pinus albicaulis. The sequence goes on along the minus strand of JAXQQM020065252.1, from coordinate 28,883 downwards.
TTGTATTCTTCATACCACCAATAACGAAAAAAGGGATTTTTCTCCATTGGTTTGTATTGGTTTGTTGCTCCATTTGAGCATTGTTGTCTTCTGTTTCTTTTGTTTAAGTTCATGTTATTTTATGCATTACTTACCTTATGATTTTTTCCTTACATTGTTTTCAGTATGTCGATTCACAAAACCATAATCTTCTCTGTGATATTTTGCAGGTAACAACTGACTTCTAGAGAGGTGTCTTTTGGTGCACTTGTGTAATAAAGACACCACCACGGGATTGGAAACCATACTCGATTATTTTTCTTTTTTATTGGTTGTATTTGTAGGACATCCTCCCTACACAACCAACTGCAAGGCATTTAGATACTCTCTGCAAATTATTCAGGAAATTCAGTCTCTATTCTGAGAGGTAGAGAGCCCAATTTATTTTTATGTTTTGCAACAAATTTCTTTTTTTTCAAACAGATGTGCACACCACACTTGTGGGTAAAAAATCGTCGTTGTATTTACAGAAAGAAAAAAATTACTATATTTTTTTCAAATTTTCGGGTGATTGGAAACCCATAAATACTTTCCTTCACTAATATTCTGCATTTTTATGTTTTATTCTAATTAATTTTTTCCCTAACCAATATTGTTATATAAATTAAGTGTTCTTATTTATATTTGAAAAAACACATAGCCTAACTAAGAAAAGGAGTAAGTGGCCCAGATTCACATATGTTTTTTTTTTAAAGCTAGTTTTTGCTAATTCTTAGTTAGAAAACGTAGTTTAATTAGGAGTAAGTGGCCAATAATCCACAAGTTTCTTTTCTAGATAAACTATTTCTTAAATTTTTGCAGTAAGCTTGGGACTAAGGTCAAAATGTTAAATACAGATAGAAATTAATATCTTCCTCCCTTGCACCTCTTGGTGAAACTGGGTTGGCATATGAACGCTTTCTCAAAATCATTTTGAATTACCATCTCCCTTTAGTTCTACATAGTCTAATTAGGAAAAGTGAAAGAAGCCCATTATCCGCAAATCCTCTCAAAATTGTGCAAGGAACAAAAACACATAGTGTGATTAGGAGAGAAGTAAAGGATCATGGCATATCCACATCCTAACACACTCTTGGTTGTTCACTCAAATCACACACTAAGCATTGGTAAGATTTGAACCAAAAGGCACCCAGTTGTTTGGAATTTTATTCTTATCTTACACTTTCTTATAGAATCACACCCTAAAGAAAATTAAGACTCCTAAAAAATAACCATAATTTTAACTCACTAAATTCTCTCCATAGGGGCCACAAAATAAATTGTATTTCAGGTTAGGACCATCGGGGGTAGGAATCCAATAAGATTCCACAGTCATAATACATTTTGAAACATAGATGATGAATGTTTGGGGAGCTTAAAATTCCTTCTATCCACCCGTGGAAACAATTACCCAAACATTACAGAGACCCAATTCAAAGGGGGTTCGGCTTAGTTCCAGTGCATGTGATACTATTTGGGGCTACCTGACCCATCTACTGCTCGGTACTGGTAACTGATTACCAAGAAGGTAAAGACTCAAATTCTCACGTGGGATGAAGGTACTTTAGTGACAAAAAACTAGGGAATCATTTCCCTATAGTTGACGATGCAGGCAACACTAGATCCTCATATCATTACCTTAGTTGATTCTTCGGCTGCTGGAAGGCATCGCTAGTTCTTTTGGGACGTTGGACCTAGTACCCATTAGAAGTTATCTCCGCAAGGCCCAATTACCATGAAAGTGTGAGGAATATTAGGTCTATATAGTCTTTTGGTATCATACACAAAACAAACAAAAACCTCATTTTTTGCTTGATTGATCACATAGTTTAAATTTAATGAGAAAAATTACCTATCCATTTTTCGCTTCGTTTTATGTATGTGATTATGTTATTACATTGATATAGATCATCCTTCCTCCAAAATAAAAAACACCAACAATATTAAACTAATCGACAACATAGGGGACCCAAAAGGACCCTGTCGATCTAGGCGTCACTTAAACCTCCCCCCATTAGAAGGAGCAGTTATAGGCTTCTCGCCATTCAGGCGTATAGAACGTCACACTACCGCCATTATAGGATATTCCTTTATCGGGGCATCTGTGATTGGAACCCCCCAAGGGTTACCAACCAACACACTAGTGGAGACCCCTTCATGGTCACCACACTAAAATCCTCCTACGACCCCTCAAGGTCAAAGGATTTCTAACCCTTCAGCAAGTCAGAAAATCACCTCTCTAGGAACTCCACAAGGAAATACACCCTAGGCACCTCCCCAATTCCACCACATACATATATAGGTGAAACATAATCATATGCTAAAGGTAAATACCCCATTACCTTTCTTAGTATAATTAAATATTCTAGATGTGAAAAAGTTAATGAATGACACTATTGCATATGGCCTTAACTTCCCACCCATGCCCACAAATTCCAATATTTGAAGGTAAGCAAGTGGAAGACCGAGGAAATCATATTATGACTTTCCACCTATGGTGTTCGTTGAAAAATATCATAGATGTTACAATTAGGATAAGACTATTTTAATGCACCCTTACAAGGCCAAAAATGAAATGGTATGTCGACGAGCCCTCTGCATCACATGGAACCTTTGGTGCCCTCGCAACTGCATTCCTTACCTACTTCCAACTCCCAATTCATCATGATTTGGGAATGGATCTCCTCACTCATTTTAGGAAAACACTTGTTGTTCACATGTCGAACCATATCCACGAATGGCAGAGGCGTCATAGCTTATGTAAAGTCAATCTCAATGATAGATTTCTTCTGAAATTATTTCTAAAAACACTCACTCTAGAAATTTCAAAATATGTGGAAATGAAATACCCTCATAGTGAGGAAGATGGCATCATTAAATCCCATCAACTAGAGCTCATTTACACCCAATATGGATATAATCTACCATATCCTTCCAAATGCCCCACTCCTGCAAACTTTTAGAGAGTAACCACATGTTGAATACTACTAACAGCTTGATAGGGTCCTTAGCTCAAAGTCAACCAAACAATAGTTATCGTCACCCTGGATACTCTTATGATACTACATAGAATGTATCACAACCGGGGTAATATCATAGTCAGCCTGCACCTCTGCAGAACCATACCACCAACCACATGGAGGTCCATACCCTCCATTGTAGTGGGCTCATAATTCATCTATAATTTCCAATACTAGACAACTACCCCAACATACATATTCCCACCAGGGAAAAGGGAACCAATACTCCTCAATCCCCACACAAAATCTACCACCAGTGTAGAATAATTCACCCATTAACTTAGTGCAACCCTCCCAGGCTCAACAAAAATATTCATATGACCAGGAGAATAATAATAATCCCCTGAATGTTGCCAAGAAAAAACCAAAGAGAAAACCAAAGGGAGACTCTGGACAAGGGGGAAAAAATCAGCATCACCCCCCGTGATCTCAGGCTGGGGGGAGATTCAACTAGAATAATAACTAGTTACCAACCAATAAATCTCAAAGGAAAAATAAGACAATCAGTCTAAGGACAAATCATTAGTGTGCCATATGTGGGGAATATGGTCATTACACCCACCACTTTCATGAACTTCTTGAGTTGAAGCGACTTCAAGGTAACCAATGAAAAGGGGGACAAAACCAGCACCTTGTAGTCATGCAAGAACCCTTTCCCCATCAGGGAGTGATTAAAACTCAACAACAACAACCACCCCAAAAAAATGTTGGAGAAAATATCCATGATATATTCCTTATTGGAGAAGAATGTTTCTTCCAAACGTGGAACAAGAACTATGATGCACCCCTGGATACCAACCCTTCAGGTACAAGTAAGAGAAAACTTTTTGCATATTTAAGCATCTCCAAAGTACCTATTGAGCCCATGAAAAAAATGGTCAAAGGACCGATAAGGCACATAGGGTATCATTCCAAAGCTTCTCATAACTATAGTATAGTGGATGATTTAGATAAGTCTCCATTAGCCACATTAGCTTTAGAGGTCCTTCAATATTTTCCAACACAACAGAAATCCTTACTTTCCGCTTTGTGCGCGATCAAACCTTCTGATTCATTCCTAATGGTTTTCAATGTAGATAAGGTAGGCCCCAAGCTTCCTTCTATGGTCGCATTCCAAATATCAGTTTCAGTTCAGAACATTACCATCCATCGTTGCATCGTAGATGAAGGAGCATCCACCTGCATCATGTCCAAAAAAGTTTGGTAGAAGTTAGGATCACCTAAATTGAAACCATATGACATCATACTCAGAGAATATTAGGGGCACCAATTAGCCCCCGTGGGTCTTTTCCAAAATTTTCTAGTGCACCTAGTTGAAAAAACAATCCTCATAAACATTGAGGTCTTATACGTGCAATTATACTACAATATCCTCCTCGGGCAGATTTACATGTATGTTATGACTGTGGTAGCATCCTTTCTTTTTAGGGTGATGATGTTCCCCATTGAAGAAAAAATCATCACCATCAACCAAATCCCATACTATGAAAAGAAATATGTGACCACTCTAGACGTTGTACTATCGTACATATATACATATATTGAGTTAATCACAACATATATAGAATTTGGCCCTCACCAATTCAAATCATCTACTCTCTCGAAATCATACCCATGAGACCTTCAGATACCACCAAGGGAAGCCCAGAAAAGTATGGAGGTAGCGGTGTGCATGATGAGTCCATCAAACACCAAAACCAACCCGGAACCAGAAATTGGCAGCACGGATGTCATCACCTTTGATTCGACTTTCCTACCATATGCTATCTCCCAAAACCCATTTTTGTATCCCCCACCTATTTTTGTTTAGCAATAAGTCATGAAAACTCTTACATTTCCAAATATAGCTTTCGCAATACCAGTCTGGTATTTCACCCCTTCGTCCACATCGGGAAACCTAGGCATTACCTCTAGATGAATAACTCCTATTACCTCCTAGGAGGTCACAATAGAAAAAGAAGCCCCTATAGTGGCACCAGCTGGTACTACCATGAAAGAAAAAAAGAAAGGGAAGAAGGTTGATACCCCTAGGCTTCCTAGGGAATTACAACCTTGTGTATTGTGCAACGTCGTAGACCATCTTACTAACATTTTATCGGAATTAGATGAGTTGAAAGCTCTTCTACATGCTGAGATAACCATCATGACCTCAACCACCCATAAAAAGGATAAGGTCATGAATACTCAAATTAAATAATTACCCACCAACCATGTGTGTGCCATATGTGACCAATATAGGAATTACACCCATCATTTCCTGAAGATGCCTCGATATAGGGATGCATTACACACCTTAGAGAAATATAATCTTCATGAACCCTATACAACATCCATGCAAATGGAAAAGGCTGGGTCCAAAATCATCTTAGATGTACGAGAAGATCCTGCATCATGCTCGTACTCAACAAACCCAACGGTGAAAATAAGGAAAACAAAGGCCACACCTCACATCCTGATTTGCGCATTGTGTGATGAACCTCATCACTTTTTCATTCAATGCCTTGATTTAAGGGCATTCAATTTTTGGTACCCAATTCCACACATTGCCAAAAGCAACTTATCTCGGTACAGACAAGATACATGTCATATCTGTCAAAGCAACCACTATGTGCACTATTTTCCTTGTATCCATCGTTTCCAATCTATGTCAGATTTCATGCGACGCTTTATTGCTGAAAATATGACTTAGAAAATTCAGATACATAATTCATGGACAACACTACAACTCAAGGGACTGGATAATCTAGGACCATTTTATATATATCGGTAGAGATATGGTCACCTCCTACCCATAATCATTCTCAGCCTCAAGCCCTAGTTTGTGCATTATGCGACGAACCTGATCGTTTGATCACTCAATGCATAGCTTTAGAGTTGTTTAAGAGATGGTACCCGATCAACCCAATGGCCCAAATATATTTGACCACATGCAATCGACACTCTTGTAAGATCTGCCAAGCTAACTACCATATTAGTTATTGTCCCTACATTCTCAAATTCTTCCTAGCGTTAGATTCTTTGCGCCTATTCATTTCCAATAACGCCGACTTGGACAGTTCAAATTCAAAGTCCATAGAAAGTTCCACAACTTAGGATAATGAAGCATCTAGGTCCATCCTATGTGTATCTGAAGAGAGATGGCCAACAACGATGTTTCCTTCCTATCATCACCACCACCAACCTAGATATCAGAAGGCGACTAGACGCCCCGGTAGGGTAGGGTGCAAGCCTAACTTCTCATGTTCCCTATGCAATAAATGTAAACATATGGTTAACCAATGTTGTGAGATGAATAATTTCATAGAAATTTTGTGCATAGTAAACCCCATCCCCCATATACATCTCTCTAATCAAGATAAGATCACTCGTCGTTATTGGTGAATATGCTTCCAATTTCATCACATGAATAACTTTCATTATCTTCCTCTATTGATAGCAGCCAGAGAAAAATTAAACCAAAATATCCCAAGGGAGCCATATCACACAAAATTGAAGATCTGGAGATGGCATAAACACATATATCTACAATCTCACAACCATCACCAATCATCATCATCTTACAGCATGAGTAGTACTAGATCACATACCATCTACTCAGTGAGTACCTTTACTCCATGCAACATTTTCACCAGTCAATCCCATGATACAAAAGCATGACCTATGTTACAAACATTTCATCATATCTACATCCAACAAAATTTTTAGTTAGAGGACTATACCTGTACCTCTCATACAACACCAAGAGTTTATGAAATTCCTCTGGTTAAAATTAAACCAAATATCGCAGAGATCCTTCCGCCATCTAATGCTAACGACACACATCATATATGATTCATCTCATCATCAGTGGGAGTCATTATTTGTGTTTTCTTCTCATCATTTATTGGTGTCGAGATTCACTACAACTACCACACCGGTAGCAAGATTTTCTGTGGCTGCGTTGCAGACCCATCCCATATGTACTTTTTCAACCTCATCTGGTTCTATGACATCAACCACATAATCATATTATTTTCTGTCAAGCAGCACTGCTAGGATTGAACCCATTCCTCACGGCCTCACATAAAACAATTCATACATCTTGTTTCACTTTGATGATGATATATTAGAGTGTAATATTCTCAATTATCTTCCAGCTAGTTGGAATATTAAATTTTGTTGTTTCTACTTAGATAGAAGAATAAGAGGGTAGTGAGACAAATAAATCTCCTTAGTAGGAATAAAATCACTCCTAATGTGAATAAATAACATCATAGTAGCTGGATAAAGCACCCTCTTGTGTTAATAGGGGATGAAGCATGTGGGTAGGGTCAAGTTTGACCAAATCAACAACGCTAGTATGGAGTGAGTGGATAGTTAATGAGAGAGAACGCAGTGTGAATGGGAGGAACTATCCATGAGAGTAGTCACTTTAATGAGTGGGGCCCAAAGTGAGAAAGCTCACAATGCATATAAGGAAGTGGAAGGCAACCATATAATCCATGTTGATTATTATTATTCTTTTGGTCTATTATGACTTATTGCAGTCTTCATCTGTTTAGTGGATATTGTTGTGTCATTTAACACAAGGGTTTTCCCGTGCGGGAATCCCACCCTCATCCTCGGGGGACTTCGAGTTCCAACTCAGGAGGGGTTATTGAGTTGCATTTCTATATTCTGGCATCAGGCCAAGCTTCAGCTTTCTTCTACAACACAGTTTCTTCCAAGGTTATGCTGTGTTGCAGGGTAGAAACAGTGTAGGGTTTACAGGGCCATTTTCTGAGCTTATTTTCAGTGGAGGAAGCATTATTTCCACCCGGAGGCCAGCAAGGGAGGTCCTTGGCCATTGTTTCATCATTTGGCACTAGGCCAAGATATTACCATCTCCCACAGCGAAGTTTCACTCTCAGACTGTGTTATTCTTTTGAGCAGTTACAAAGGAGGATTCATTGTCTCATTTGGAGTGTTTTCTTTTCGGTGAAGGGATCAACCTTTCACTTGGAGATTCCATTGGAGGAGTGCCACACATTTCTACATTAGTTTAAGCCACCTCCTTTCAGGTGTCTAGTTGCAGAGCTTATTCATCCCTAGGGTTTCATTCCGGCATTCTGATATTTTGTGTGTTTCCGGAAACCCTTTCTGGGTTGTCTTGGGATTGTGCTTGAGAGTCTAGTTCTCTATTATCAGCACCCTTTGAGCATCATATCAGTTGATATATTTTTTTACATTTTCCAGCTATATTAACCCTCACTGGGACTGTGATGTCATGTGCTCCGACATTTCTGTATAGCAGTAACATTTCTGGTTAGTGTATTTGGGCATTGGAGGCTCGTTTTCCTAGTTTGGGTGATTTGTTCTTCAACATGTTGTACTTATTTTCTGTTGTGATACATAATATAATGGATCTATGATTTTCTCATGTGTTTGTATTGATATTTATTGTACATTCCAGTTTTATGTTCAATATTGCTACTTTTCCTAATTTGGAATATTACAGTGGTATGAAATCCCACACTTACCCATGGGGGACTTTGAGTGCCTACTCTGGGAAGGTTTATATTGGGCTTTACTCCTCATCAGGCATTCATGCCATCTTCAGGAGGTCGTTTCTATAATTTTAGCTAGGAAACCAGTGGAGGATTCATCCTTCACTTTTTTCTTCACATTCAGTCTTCCAAGAGCAACATATCTATATCTGGCATTAAGTTCATTGTATTTTACCTCCATGTAGAAGTAGTCCCCTCAAGGATTGCGCAGTTCAGTCCTATATATCTATTGGAGGAAGGAATTTTTCAACATTTTAGCTGAAAATCCTATGAGGGATCATCTCCTCACATTGTATCCATTGTTTCCATGATTCTAGAGCTATATTGACATATATAGCAGCAGAATATTGAGCCTCCCTCTCTTAAATCGTGGTTTTCTAAAGCTGTTGATCATTCATCAGTTATTTTCAGTGGAGGATATTGGAGGAGCTAGATCTTGAGCTTTTAGCCCAAGAATCTAGTGAAGGGATCAACCTTTCTAGCATTGAGCTGATTGTATAAAATTGCACACATCTATTCTTCAGATCATGTAACAAATATGCATACCCAGCAGTGTATATGTGCAAGCCCTAAGGGGGTGATTTTCTTAGATTGACATATCTAAGAAATCCTTTCTAGGTTATCTTGGGTATCCATCATAGAGCGCAGATCTCTATTCTAAGCATCATAGAAGCTCCCAAAATGCCTAGATCTGACTTTATATATTTGTGGCAGTTGTAGTCCCAGTAGTTGCAGTAGGGACATCACAGTTTTCCTTCCAGCAGTCCAACAGTTACATAGTCCCTCTTGTGGGATCATTTTAGTGTCATTCTAGGCCATCTCTTTGGCTTAAGTGTCTCATATTTTGAGCACTATTGTGTTGGTTTATCCACCTCCATATTAATAAAATGGCTCAGCTATTTATGTGCATTCTGATGTGTATATAGATTTATTGTTTACTTTTTCACAGTTCTTATATTGTGTTTTAGTATTACTGCATTCTCCCTTTTGGGATATTACAGTGGTATCAGAGCATAATATTGGCTCAGCCTATGCATTTCAGCCAATATGTCATCAAAAGAGGGAGATACTCTCATAGAAAGAGAGAAGAGGTATCTCAATAGAAACCGGATATATGAATATACAGAAAATAGAGAAGACAAGGGGAAAAATCCCATATCAAGACAAGAGGATGACAAGGAGTTTCCCAAGCTTCTTCTTCAGACCATGCAAGATATTGAAATAGAAATCAAGGAGATGAGGATGGATAGACACAAGGAATCCCCTAAATGGTTTCTACATGGAGATGGCTCCGGCATTTCACATCACTGGCATGGTCAAACAGTGAAGCAGAAGATTTCCCAACGCTCCACTATGCCAAAATTCTTAGCAACGGGAATTGGAGGATTTCAAGAACAATAAACTCTTGAAGATTACTTTCCTGAGTATGAGCATCAATATTAGATATTCAAAGATCAGTTGAGCTTTCAGGAGTTTTTTCAGATCAAGGACAATAGGATATCTCGACATCACAATAGAGGTGGAGGATTCATACAAAACAATGATATTCACCAGACTATTGGTGGATTCTTCTTGCTCGCTTTTTATGGGTCATCCAAATGCACAACAAAATCTTTGGTAGAGAAGATAGACATCTACTTCCAGTTGAATCAAGTACTGGAGATGGAAGCCATAAAAATAGCAGCGCTACACCTTGAGGTTAAGGCACATGATTGGTGGTTTCATGGTCCTTCTATATTGGGGCATGCCAATGTGACTAAATATTCATAGTTCACTAGGCGGTTGGTGGATAGGTTTTTTTGAAGAGACTCGGAGGCACCTTTCATTGAGCTAGCTAAGCTCAAACAGTCAGGTAATCCAGAAACTTACATTTCTAAATTTTTAAAACTTTCTGTCATGGTTCCTGATTTATATACAACTAGAAGGGTCTATATGTTTATTGATGGGCTATTAGAGCCTCTACATGGATTGGTTAAATCAACCAAACCAACTACCCTTCAAGATGCTATTGAAAGGGCTATAGATCTACAAGATGCTTTGCCAAGGAGAAAGGCACGATTTCAGCAAAAGCCCACTTTTCCATCAAAGGGAAAAGGTGTGAAGGCTCCTCCTTCAAAGAAGAGACAAAAAAAAGTACCTCTTAGTGATGATGTACGAAGAGACTTGAGGAGAAGGAAGCTTTTCTTCACATGCCAAGAATCATGGGCACCCAAACATAGATGTGCAGCAAGGAAGGCACACTATATAGAGGTATTATCTGATGATGAAGAAGAGGAAGACGAGGAACCAGAAGGTCAAAGAATTGGGATAGCAGGAGAGGATCCACCACCACCAGGAGGTGGGAATGGAGAATTTTGTCTAGTTGGAGGGGCCCTTGCATCTTTGCGGGGAGTACCCAAGTACTTTACTTTGAGTGTTCGAGGTTCCATTCAGGATCAGAGGGTATCAGTGCTGATTGACAGTGGGGCTACCCACAAATTTATTGATGCCCGGTTAGTGCAGATCATGGTAATACCTATTGATGACTTTGTGGTATTTTCAGTTTTGGTCCCAAGAGCTAGAACCATGCAGTGCATGAAGTATGTTTGGACATTATCTATCACCATGGGGACATATACATTGACTGATCACTTCTTTGTGGTTGACATCCCTGACACCAATGTGATATTGGGTGTGCAGTGGTCGATTACTTTGGGAAGGTCACCACATATTGGGAGACCTTACAGATGGAATGGACAGATAAAAGGAGTGGTGAGCATCAGGTGATTAGGGGCATGCAAGCTTATCCCTCTTAGATAGTTTCCAGACAGAAAACAAAGTTGGATTTGCGTAGTGGAAAAAAGGACCTAACAATCCAATCATTTATGAAAATGACCTTGGCCCATGACACATTATTATTTAGAGGCATTCCACAAGGGAGAACAACTGACTAGGAGTTGATGAGGGATCTTTCACAACAGGTTGCACCAATCATAAATCCAGGAGGGGTGAGGACAATGGGAGGACTTGGAACATCGCAGAGAGTCTTGGTTAGGCTCAAGGAGGAGGGAGACATTCTCTCAATATCAGTATTACAAACTCTCACCAAACATCTTGCGTTGAGAGAATATGTTTCAGAGATGGAGGATGTCACCATCATGGTGCAAGGAGACCGCTCCATGGATTTGGATAACCATAATATACTTCCACATGGGGAGGAATATTCCACATATGGTAGAGGATGGTGGCCACTCATGCATACATTGGCCAAACTCGAGATTTTTTTGATGGGTGATAGCTTTCTATGGAAGGCTAACCTCCAAAAAATTCCACCTTTACTTGAGCAGGAGCAGCTACAGGACATCCAACAGAGGTAGGATGACAACATTCTAGCATATGACTTTGGCATGGGAGATGTCAAAGAAGAGGGTAGCAACATGACAGGTGATTTACATTGCAGACTAGTAGTGTTGTCATTATTGAGTATAGATCCTTATTGGAGATCCCAACTGTTGCTGGAATACTCCAAGGATATCTTCTCATGTAGATTACTTGATGGCCTGTTGAAAGATCAGAGATATGCAGTGAGAGATGGGGTCATCTATTTTCAAAGTAGGATCTTCTTGACTATAGCCTCTAAGCTCAAGGAGAAGCTATTACATGTAACATATGAGGTTTTTCTCTCCAACCACACTGATTTCATGGGAGCATATCATACTATCATGGAGGGATTCACTTGGGAAGGCTTCAAAGAGGAGATGCACCAACATATTAGGAGATACATGGGTTTTTTGGAGATAGAGGAGAGACACAACTCATTGGAAGAGTTATCACAACCACTTCCTTTTCCAATAGGATTAAGAGCAGGCCCATCTATGAGCCACTTCACCAGCTTACTCAAGGTACATGTTAAGGCTTGTGTTTTTGTGCATAATGATCCACTAACTCGATATTTTTATTTCCTTTCCATCCATGTAAAATTCATTGCTCCAAGAAGGGGCACTATTTCTTATATACTTCTTGGTCCATTTGGGGCCATAAGAAGTGATGATGATGGCCACTCCCTAGGAGATTTTGGGGATATGATATTTTACTCAGGGTGTGCTAAGTTGGCACACCACACATTATTCACCTTCTCCAAACATGTGAGAGGATTGTGGCAGCAAGCAAGTGGTTGGGAAACCACTCATCATATCATATTCTAAGGCAGTTAGGAGTAAAACTGTGATGGTTCCACTTCAGGGACTATTATCCTTCTTTGGTATTACATATGGAAACTAGTATGACTTTGATTATGATCCCATATGTTTATTACGCTCTTATCATTATTGTTGGCATTATTGGAGGGATGGCACATGGACTAGATTTTCCCATTCGGAATGAGATTCCCCACACTTCTTATGCCTCATGTTTTAAGAGGAACATTGGATAGTGTATGGTTGCTACATTAGATCTCTTTTTCCTTATGAGGTGAGCCATTTGGTTAACGTGAGCACTTGGGAGGAGAATCTCATGAGCACTTTGGAGGAGAATTTCAAGGATGGATTGATTGGGAGACACTTGGTTCATGAGTATATCTCATCATTGGGAGGTGTCATAAGGGAAGGAGGAGAAGTTTTGCAGCACTCACCTTTACATCTGCTCGAGGACAATAAAAATTTTGGAGGAGAGGATTGTAATATTCCTAATTAGCTTCTAGCTAGTTGGAATATTAAATTTTGTTTTTTCTACTTAGATAGAAGAATAAGAGGGTAGGGAGACCCAAAAATCTCCTTAGTAGGAATAAAATCACTCCTAATGTGAATAAGGAGCATCATAATAGCTGGATAAAGCTCTCCCATGTGTGAATAGGGGATGAAGCATGTGGGTAGGGTCAAGTTTGACCAAATCAACAGCGCTGGTATGGACGGAGTGGATATTAATGAGAGACAATGTAGTGTGAATGGGAGGAAGTCTCCATGAGAGTAGTGGATTTAATGAGTGGGGCCCAAGGTGAGAAGGATCAGAATGCATATAAGGAAGGGGAAGGAACCCATAAAAGCCATGTTTATTATTATTATGCTTTTTGTCTTTTATGACTTGCACTCTTTTGCCTATTTAGTGAGACTCAAGTAGATGTTTTAGCACAAGGGTGTTCCCTCTAAATAGAATCAAATCTCATCCCTTTGGGACTTCGAGTACCTAATCGAGTGTAGAAATTTTCTGAATAATGATTAATTATCCACCGATACTATCCTGATCACATACAATTCGAATTTATATGCAACACATAATCTCTTCCACTCAAATCATCAAACATGCGGAAATAAAACAAGCGATAGCACATCAATTCATCATACACATTAACACAGTATGTATGGGGAAAGCTTATAGCTGAAAACCCCGCATCTATTGTGTATATTATAATGGAGAAAACATGTAACAAAATCAGTACAATACTCCTCACAAGTACTCAGTACTATCTCATGAAGTTACACACAAACTAGCTTGGTTTTGAACAGGTTACTGGTTCAAAACTCACCGCCAATTGCCTTGCCTCTATTGTGCAATCCAGGCCTGTCTATATAGAGATCCAAGGTTCGAATCTCCTTGGCTTGACAGCGCAATCATCATGGGCAATTCCTCCAAGTGTGGTGCAAATCTCATGCACAACCGATGTCGCCACTGATAGCTAACTCCACCCTTTCATCTACCTCTTTCACTGGTCTCCACTGAACTGATCATGCACTGTAGTGAACTGATGTGTTCTTGAGTTGAATAATGAGTTACTAATTAATGAATTAAATAATATTTAATTCACTCCACTCATAACTAATTGATTAGCTAGTTAAACTAATCTCAATCAGTTCAACTAAAATAAACAAAACACAACTCCACTAGCTGTCTCATTAACTCCACCAAACTTCTGCCACTGAAGTCCTAACTGAAGTCAACCATGCATGTGCTCACCAAACCCTAGGAATAGCATAATTCCTCTATCATATGCATGAGCCACTTCCAAGGCTCGAACTGAAGTGCTCCAAGAGAGTAAACTGAAGTTTAGAGTCCAAATATTATTAAGGGTAAATAATATTTGACTTCCCTATTTTAAGGAGAGGCAGTCTAAAAATAGACTTCGACCTATAGGTCCAAAAAATAGAGTCCCATCTATTTTTACCAACATGAAAAATACTCCAAGAATAACATACTGCAATCCCCGGACCATGCTCCATATGTCTAAAAATAGACATAGTCTAAAAATAGATTTTGCGCCAGAATTTGCCTGCGGGCCCACTTGGTGAAGGCGAATTCATTTCACCAAGCTCCATCATCTTGCTGCATTTTCAACACCGGTGACACTGAGGAGAGGTTATTGAGTTGCATTTCCATATTCCGACATCAGGCCAAGCTTCAACTTTCTTTTACAACGTAGTTTCTTCCATGGTTGTGCTATGTTGCAGGGTAGAAGTAGTGGAGGGTTTACCATTAGGGGAATTTTGAGGTCTAAAATGGGCCTCCTAAGGAAATTATAAATAATAATAGAAATAATAAAATAAGATTTGATTACATCATCAAATTTTAGAGGGAAAAAAAGAAAAAACTATTTTTTCAACTTGTATTTTCAACTTATCTCCCAAATTTTTTACTCAAATTTCAAGCGTAAGTACTCGTTGGATGAAAAATTTAATTCCTCGTCCAAGGAGTACCCATGTTGAATACTTTTGATGGACCCTGCTACACAAAAAATGAGAAATACATGAAAAACGTGTTTGCAATCAAATTTTTTCATGTAATTCTCATTTTTCGTGTAGCAAGGTCCATCGAAAGTATGAAACATGAGTACTCCTTGGATGAGGAATTAA
The DNA here is from genome assembly GCA_034641835.2 of Pinus albicaulis. Lineage (NCBI taxonomy): Eukaryota > Viridiplantae > Streptophyta > Pinopsida > Pinales > Pinaceae > Pinus > Pinus albicaulis. The sequence continues at coordinate 13,499 of JAXQQM020065252.1, read as the reverse complement.
ATTTTGCGTCCAACAAGTTCTCCCGCTCAAAATTTGAGTAAAAACATTATGAGATAAGTTGAAAATGCAAGTTGAAAAATTATTTTTATTATTTTAATATTTTTTAATATTTTTACCCCTTTACTTAAAAAATGGTGAATCATCCCCTATGGTTTACATCATCATCTTGAATCCTATTAGTTCTTATAAATTTTGTTTTGGTTGTACATTTTTCTTTGGAGAACCATTTTAGACCTCAAACTTCCTCTAATGCAGGGCCATTTTTTGAGCTTGTTTTCAGTGGAGGAAGCATTCTTTCCACCAGGAGGCCAACAAGGGAGGTCCTTGGTCATTTTTTCATCATTTGGAACCAGGCCAAGATATTACCATCTCCCACAGTGTTGTTTCATTCTCAAACTGTGTTATTCTATTGAGGAGTTACAAAGGAGGATTCATTGTCTCATTTGGAGTGTTTGTTTTTTGATGAAGGGATCAACCTTTCACTGGGATAGTCCATTAGAGGAGTGCCACACATTTCTACATCAATTTCAACCACCTCCTTTTAGGTGTCCAGTTGCAAAGCTTATTTAGCCCTAGGGCTGCATTCCGGCATTCTGATATTTTGTGTGTTTCCAGAAACCCTTTCTGGGTTGTCTTGGGATTGTGCTTGAGAGTCTATTTCTCTATTCTCAACACCCTTTGAGCATCATATCAGTAGATCTACTTATTTAAATTTTTTAGCTGCAGTAACCCTCATTGGAACTGCGCTATCATGTACTCTGGCATTTCTGTATAGCAGTAACATTTCTGGTTTTAGTGTATTTGGGCATTGGAGGCTTGTTCGCCTAGTTTGAGTGATTTTTTCCTCAACATATTGTACTTATTTCCTGTTGTGATACATAATATAATGGATCTATGATTTTATCATGTGTTTGTCTTGATATTTGTTGTACATTCCAGTTTTATGTTTAATACTTTTTCTTTTCCTAATTTCGAATATTACATAGAGGTCATGATAGAACCTCATTTTCCATGGGATGCCATGTACCACCGCCCATTTTTTCTACCAAAAAAGTCATTTGTGCCTAGCAGCACAAAAACCCACAACCTTTACACCATTGAATCAAAATAATTCCTGCCATCAAGAAAAGTAGATTGTTTCAAGAAACCTATACCAACACCTGATACATTTGAGGAAGGAAATATGTCGAATATTTCACTCACCATCAAGGAAAATATTTGAAAAAGCTTGGAAAAGACAAAGAAATCTCTTTGGGGGCAACATGCTTTCCAAAAGAAGTAACTGCATACACAACCTTATTACAATAGTATATGTACATATTCACATAGGATTATTTGGAAATTCTAGGTTTAAGTCCCATCATCCTGGAGCATCATATTGACACATGGCTCGACATATCCACCGTTCGCCAGAAACGTCAATTATACCCCTCTAAAGTTGAAGCAATAAAAAATGATATAGAAAAAATCCATAAATAAGGATTCATCTATTGATTACTTACATGTCTTGGGTTTCCAACCCTGTACCCATCATGAAAAAAATAGGGCACTATTCGATTCTGTACCAATTTTTGAGACATAAACAAAGCTTGTACCAAATACAACTACCCCACTATGTTAATCGACCAAGTCATCCTTCATGGATGTATTCTCTGGGTACAATCAAATTCATATCTGACAGATATATCTATACAAAACTGCATTCACTACCCTTTGGGGCACATTTTCACACCAAGTTATGCCATTCAGTCTTAAAAACATTAGCGCCACCTTCCAGCGGGCCATGAAATATATCTTCCACAACCTGGCTCATCTCATCCTAGCCTATTTGGACATTGTCATAGTACAATCCAAGAAGTGAGTTTACCATTTGCAAGATTTGTGTCTAGTATTTCAACAATTCCAACAATACAACATACGCTTGAACCCTCTCAAGTGTGTATTCTACGTTAATGTAGGAAGACAGCTAGGATTCATAGTATCCCAACAAGGAACGAGATTTTACCCCCTCAAGATCCAGGAAATAAAAAAGGTAACTCCACCAAAAATCATAAAGAAACTACAAAGTCTACAGGGTAAGGCCAACTTCTTAGGAGGGTTAGACGTGTTGTGGATGATTTAGTCACCCTCCTAGAGACAGCCTAGAGTTTCCATAGACCACTGCCTAGGACATCTTAATATAGCAAGGAGTCCTTTATAGTTTGGGTTGTCAGTCCAAGGGACTCACCTACTATCTCTTGTTCTAAACAAGGAAATTGAATTAGATTTAATTGGTCCAAATTCTCTCTCAGAGGCTGATACAAGGATAGGAGTAAGGTAAAGACATCATGTAAAACTTCAGTATGAAAGTATCAGACAGTTAAGAGACCGCTTTACTGTAAAGAGGGCCGGTTCATATAATATACCACAGAAATCAAATATCAAGAAGTGCAGGCAGTGAGGGAACATAAGAAGATATTACTGGCAGAAGGGCGCATCAATTTACGAATCCTTAAGCCACTAATATAGCAGAAATTATGAAAAGAGTGAACATGGAACAACATATCACTTCTAGGCCTATTTAAAGCGCTTGACTAATTCCAAAAAGGGCACCACTTAAGATGAATCCTTACTGCAAACTAGTGAGCCACTCGCATTCTAGAACATGATACAAGAAGAAAGTTTGCATGAAAAAGGATGATATATTAACACATGAGAAAAGTTACATACTGTAATATACCAAAGACCAGAATCCTCAATACAGTCATAACCCCTCCTCACTGAGACCCTACGGGCTCTGAAACTTCATACAGAAATATCACAAGATGAATACGGTAGTCTTCTCGCTGCTCAGCTTGCTTACCGAAATCTGGAACCCTAACAATGTCTTCTTCTTTGGTATTTATAGAGAAGACTGAAACTTCTAGAGGAGGGGGGAGGGAAAAGGAGCAATTAATGACTCCATTTCAATCCAATGGCGGAAAACACTCGCGCCTTTTTATGAATGACAAGTTATAAATAAATACCTAACTACCTGTATACAGAAATTAATGCTGGGAGGTAAAAATCTCCTTATGTACAAGACAAAAATAATAAAATATATACATCGGGGTGCTTCTGGCTGAAGGCAAATCTGCTACCATGAGAGTTCTGAGAAAATCTTCCATTCAGTACTGTACGCCTGGCCTTTGATTTTGAATTAGAGTCCCGGACCTTAAATGCGAGGTGAACTTCTCTGGAGGGTTCCGAGAATTTACATCTGTATTTTTTTAATGGCAGTCATTTCACGCATCTGCCCTCAGTCTCTTCCATTAAATTTCGCCTGCAGGAAATCACCTTCTGATATATTCTTGATTCTCTGGAATGGAGGCGGTGGATTTAGACGCCTCTTCTACCATTTAGAACCTGCAAAACCCCGAAACTGTTAGAAAAACTGACTCAGACGAAGGAGGAGGTGACGAAAGTGTGAATGGAGGAGACGATGGGGACATAGACCAAAAATGGTGACATACAGGGTGATGGGAGCGAACAATGGAGGTTTTTCGCAAAGCGAATGAAAAGTCACACAGAGGGGTCGGGAAGAAAAACTGGTGGTGAATGTGAATAAAACACATAAAAATATATATATATATATATATATATATATATATATATATATATATATATATTGGCACGGAGGGATGTACGGGGGAAGACACATAGGCGTTCATACAGAAATGTTACAAGATGAATACAGTAGTCTTCTCGCTGCACAGCTTGCTCACAGAAATCTGGAACCCCTACAATGTCTTGTTTTTGAGTATTTATAGAGAAGGCAGAAACTTCCCGAGGAGGAGGAAAACGAGGCACAATTAATGACTCAGTTTGAAACCCAATGGCAGAAAACATTCGCGCCTTCTCTTATGAGTGACTGGCTATAAATGATGGTACTGAACAGCCTGTTCATGAAATAAATGCTGGGAGATAAAATCTCCTTATATACAAGATGGGAGAAATAAAATATATACAATTTGTTGCCCGCAGCCGAAAGAAAATCTGCTGCCGTAAGAGATTTGGAACAATCTGGATTTAAGTACTGTACTCTCGGCTTCCGGCTATGGATTTGAATCCTGGATCTTTAATGCAGGGCGGACGCATCTGGAGAGTTCTGAGAGTTCACATCCCTGTCTTCTTTAATGGTGATCATCTCTCCCACCTACCCTCGGCTCCTTCCTTTAATTGCTGCCAGTATGATCTGTCCTTTGTTATGCTCTAGATTTTTCAGTGGAGGCGGAAAGTTAAAGCGCCAACAAAGCCACATGAAAACCTACAAAACCCGCAAATCGTTAGAGAAAAACGACTCGGCGATATGGAGTGTGGTTACAACAGCGGCCATGAAGTCGGTAATACATTTTAGACGAGACATTTGAGAGGATGTAGGGTGACAGGAAACACATGAACACAATGAAGAGGCGGAGAATGACGAGGCAGAAAACAATGGGGCGACGATGAATGAGCGGGCTAAGGGTTCATAAACCATGACACGTCATCAGGACACACGAATGGTGGAGGAAGAATGCAGCGTACACTTGTCAAACATGATGACACGACCACAGGAGGTGGGACCCGAATCGACAATCGGAATCGGAAAGCAGAGCGGGTAGAGCGGGAGTGGCACATCTTTTATGTTCCGATTGCGATTGAAAACAGGGCTGCGATCAACCCAAGACCATTCGATCTTGAGACAAGATCGACGGTTGTGCTTGCATCGGAGGGAAATAAAGTGATGGAGACATGAGAACCGCCGATCGACTGCACGCGGGCCCACCATAGATGTTAATTTCCGCACCGTCGATCTGAGCTAGATCGGATGGCCAATATTGCGTCCAATTGTTAAAACAGTAAGCCCCTTCTTGCTTTGAATTGCGGTTCTCTGACCTGGGTCATATGGAGGCCGAAGCGGGAGGGAGCTAAGATCTTAAAGGATCGGCCCGATTGTTTAAATTTGAATTTTGAACTATTGCGATGCAGGTTTTCGGGCGAAGATAATAGCGTCAAGCAGGGTCATGGGGTTTTAGGCTACGGCAGGGATGAATATGTACAACATCGGCTCCATCTGGGGATGGCATGTTCGTCTTCGGACATGTCGAGAACATGCAGACCATCAATTATTTCATCTTATTTTGAATTCTCCTGCGCTTTAACTTCAAGCACATATCAGCGTTCTTTTCCTATATAAAAAGAAGAAATAAAAACAAAAGCAAATTATATACAGCATATACAGTATATACAACCAGGTGTTCCTAGCCAAGATCAGAATTGAAAATAAGGCTTGAGGAACTGGCCATTCACGGGCGCATCCAACAAATCACCCTGTAGATTTTCTAAAGTAAAGGTGTTGTTTCTCCCCAGCTCCACTATTTTGAATGGCCCAAACCATAATGGATCAAATTTAGCATGTTTTCCCTTTTCTGCTCTGCGAACATCCCATCTAAGAACCAGGTCTCCAACTTGAAAATTTCTATCCTTCGCGTGCTGATCGAAGACATTCTTCATTTTTTCTTGGTATTCTATCAGTCTCTGATCTACCTGGTTCCTTGTCTCCTCCAATTCTACCAGCTGATTAATTCTTCTGATCATGTTATCTGGTTCTTCTTGGTTCTCTTGCATGAAACGTGCTACTGGCAATGCTAATTGCAAAGGAAACACTGCAGCCCGCCCATACACCAGCTCATAAGGTGACTTTCCGGTGGCTCTTTTGCTGGTTACCCTATTTGCCCATAGGGCAAACTTTAATTTAGAATCACAGTTCTTCTGATTTTCAGCTATTGTCTTCTTTAGGGCTCTCACCAGGGTTTTATTGGATGACTCTGCTAGACCGTTTCCCTGTGGATAATATGCTGTAGAATGAGTAAGGATGATGTTGTATCTTTGGCAGAATTTTACGAACCTGGCAGACTTGAAAGCCTGTGCATTGTCGGTTACAATTCTTGCAGGACAGCCAAACCTGGATATGACATTATCTTCTATAAAATTCATTATTACGACATCTGTCGCATTTCTAGTAGGTATGGCTTCCACCCATTTCGTAAAATAGTCTGTGGCTGTCAATATCCATTTATGCCGGCCACTTGATGGGGGATGTATCTCTCCTATAAAATCTAATCCCCATTTCTGAAATGGTTCATTTACATGAATAGGGATCAAGGGCAATGCTGCTAATTTCTGTCTTTCCGCAAACCTTTGGCATTTGTCACACGATCTGACCCAAGCAAAAGTATCTGAATACAATTTCGGCCAGTAAAAACCGGCCTTCAAGATTTTATGGGTTGTTGCCCTCCAGCTGTAATGTCCTCCACATATCCCCTCATGAAATTCCATCATTACATTTTGCACTTCATTTTCGGTAAGGCATAAAAGTAATATGCCTAGAGGGTCTCTCCAGTAGAGCTGTCCATTAGCAACTGCGTATTTCTGAGATTTCATCCTTACAGCTCTGTATTTAGCCTTGTCACATCCTGGAGGACAGCTAAGTGTTAACATATATTCAACTATTTGCTTATACCAAGGACTAGTCAGATATTTCACATGTATCTTTTGTGTAGCCTTCTCTAGTCCATGTTGCTCTTCTTCTTTTTCTGATTCTTCATTTGCTATCACAGACAGATTAATTCCCAAATCCTGACGATTTGATTCAGATAACATCTTGGCAAGTCCCTGCCCTTTGATCAGTTTGGTAGGCCTTATATCCAGATCATACTCCTGAATTTTTGCAATCCATCTTCCCCTCCTACCTTCACTATCCCCTTGTACTAGAATGTCTTTTACAACTGTTGTGGGAACATAAGCAGTAATATGAGATTGCAAAATATAAACTCTAAAAGCTTTAAGGGACTTTACCAGGGCGTATGCCTGCTTCTCCAGTATATTATATTTCAATTCAGCATCGTATAGCACCTGACTGAAGAATGCTATTGGTTGTTCATATCCCTCTTCATTTTTCTGCAATAATACTCCAGCAATGGTATGAGGTGAAGCAAATGAGAATACCATAAATGGCTTACTATAATCTGGTCCTGCTAATACAGGAGCTTCGGCAAATGCCTGTTTTATCCTTGTGAATGCGTTTCTAGACTCCTGAGACCATTTTACTTCGTTTTCCTTCTTCAGCATATTGGTAATGTGTCTAACTATCTCTGCATAGTTAGGGATAAATCTTCTCAAAAAATTTATTCGCCCCAAAAACACCTGTACTTCTTTCTTATTTCTTGGCAAAGGAATGATGTTTATCACTTCAACTCTCTTAGGATCAATTTTTACACCATCCTTAGTCACGATATGTCCTAAGAGTTTTCCTTCGTCTAATGCAAACAAAGATTTTTGGGGATTAAGAGAAAGGCCATACCTTCTGCATTTTTCGAAAGTTCTTCTCAAATGCACAATATGCTCATCATCATTCTTCGAGAATACCGTGATATCATCAAGATATACCACCAAGAACTTGTCCTGTTCTCCAATAAAGGCTATGTCCATTGCCCTTTGAAAAGTAGCACCTGCATTAATCAATCCAAATGGCATCCTCGCATACATAAAAGTTCCCCATGGGGTGGTGAACGCAGTCTTCTTCTGGTCCTCTGGGAAAACAACTACCTGATTGTAGCCTGAAAATCCATCCATCATTGACATTCTGGATGCTCCCACCACTTTCTGCAGGATATGGTCCATTTTAGGCAGTGGGTAATTATCTTTGAGAGATGCTCTATTCAAATTTCTGAAGTCCACACACAGCCTTATTTCTCCATTCTTCTTTCTAACAGGAACAAGGTTCGCTATCCATTCTGAGTACCTTAGCGGCATGATTATCTTGGCTTTCAACAGCTTCTTGATTTCTTTTTCAATAGAAGGAATAAGCAAAGGATTTATTTTCCTGAGCTTCTGTTTGTATGGCTTTGCGTCTTCCTTCAACGGAATTTTATGCTGTATAATATTTACATCAAAAGTTTTTAGGTCCTCATAGGACCAAGCAAAAACATCTTTGTAAGATTGAAACAACTTCAAATACTTTTCTTTGTATTCTGCTGGGACCCTTTTGGACAGTTTAACAATTTTGGGGTCGGTGGAAGTACCCAGATTCAAATCTTCTACTTGATTATCTTCTACTATTTTATTTGGCTGCACGGGTACGTCATCTTTATTGAACAACTTCTCTAGTGGTACCAACCCTCTGGGTATGACATTACCCTTTAGCTGCAGCACTTTACTACCTGCTATTCTTTCTTCCCATTTATTTTCAGCAATATTTTCAACTTCTTCTTCTCCATTATCATCCATCTCTATATTGGATAATTCTCCCACAGTCTCTATGAATCTTTTCATCTGTTCATCATCTTTGAATACCTGCCAATGCTTTATATTGTCTGGAATGGATGGTCTATAACGTACCTCCACCTCATATCTTAGGAGTGGGTTCTGAGGAGGACAGAAAGTACTGGCAGCTACCGCAAGAGAATCTGCTATTCTGTTTTGCTCCCGGGGCATGAACTGTATGTTAAATGATGAAAAGAAGTTTTCTATCATGTCCCATACTTCATTTCTATATGCTCTGAGCCGTGGGTGCTTAGTTTGACATTCATTTTTAATCTGCCTTACGACTAGCTCAGAGTCTCCAAACACTTTTAGATAGTGGATGCCCATGTTTCTAGCTGTCTGCAGCCCCAGCAATAACGCCTCATACTCAGCTACATTGTTTGTATCCTCATATTCCAATTTAAAATACAGTGGCACCCATTTTCCTGCAAGGGAAATCAACAACACTCCTGCTCCATTACCCTCCCTTGAATTAGCTCCATCAAAATGCAAGGTCCATATTCCTGATTCCTGCTCTTCTTTAGGCTGCTCAGCCTGAACCTGACCAAAAAGGGTCTCATGTGCGTAATCCTGATTTTCTTCCAACATAAAACATGAAAAGTCCCCTTCTTTGTTATAAATTGGGGAATTATCTTAGCAGTCAGCCCTGGTTACCGTTTTGACAAATCTGGTCTCCCTGTATAACCTCCTTTCTTGACCTCCGAAGACTGGGACAGTAGCATATGTTAGATCCAATTTGATTGACCCCCCAATCTTGGTACCCCAGGACCTTGACAACAACATGCCAAAGCGGGCTGGGATATCAGCAACCACAATGTCCATGACCACACTTTTTGCTGGGATTTGAGCTAGATTGACCACTAAATCTTTAATCATTCCCAAGCATTTAACCCTTTTAGAATCAAATGAATATAGATCTTTATATGGTCTTGTAATTTGCAGCCCTAGTTGCTCCATGACAGACAAAGGCATAATATTATGGGAAGCCCCAGAATCTAACATACAGTTGTGTAGCAGCAGATCATGGATGACTAGGGACACGTAAAAGGGGGGAGTAGAGGGGTCTATCTCCTCGACATGTGGGCCAAAGACTACCATTGGTCTCTCTTCTTGCAGATTTAAACTATCAGGTGCGATGGGTAGTTCAGGAGGAAGAATGAAAGAGGTAACTTGAGACTGGTATGCAGGCTGTTTTAATAATTCAGTCAGAGGAACAGGAATCTTAATCTTCTCAAGCTCTTTTTGCAAATTGAAAGCAGACGCAGGCTTTTCTAGCACTACTTCTTTGGAATCCCTATTTTCAACTGAAGACTTGACTTCTTTTGACAACCGCTCAGCATTAGGGAGGCCAACTGGTATAGAAGAGGAGGGAACTTGATCATTAGACTGCAAGGGGGTATTCAGAAGATTCTTACCTTTTTCTATACACCTCTTTGCTGCTGATTCCTTCCGAGCCGATGTTTCCTCTCGAGGCTGCTCTTCCTCTTGCTCCTGGGCTCGGGTCCTCTTCCTTGAGGATCTAAGATCATATTTGACGTTGAATTGTGCTTCCATGAAATCGGCAAATTGCTTGCAGTAATGGTCAATCTCTGCTTCTTCGTCTTCTTCTTGTAGGGGGCACTCCATATCATCATTATTAGAGAAGGCCAGATTTGAATCTTCAAGTTTATAAGCTGCATCTCTAACGGAGTCATCTGCTGGTCCCTCCAGGTACCAGGGATGGGGTACCTGGTCTTGCTGTTCTCTTGGCATTATCTGTAACGGGGGCTTTCTGTACTGAGAATTATATCCTCTGTTTGGAGCATTATAATAGTTCCTGGGAGCTGCATTCTTAGCTTCCAGCTCTAGCTTGACCATTTTCTTTATCATCTTGCTTATCTCATCCATTTTGTCAGAGTCTTTGTCTTGATTGGAGGTAGAAACCTCTTCTTTACCTCTCCTCCTAGTATCTTGCTCAACTTTTCCCTTTGACTTACCAGTGGCGGCAAAATTTGCCTCCAATTCTAGAGCATCTGTTTGAGCATCATCCAAGGTGACAGGCATTCTTTCCCGCAGCGAGAAACCAAAATCGGAGTCAAAAGCTGCTATGAAAACAACTTTGGCTGCAGCTTCATGTGGCTTCATTTCAGGAGGTAGGCTCAGGTATAACTTGTTAAATCTCTTGATGAACTCTGATACCCCTTCATTCTGTTTCTTCTTCATGGTATTAAATTCAGTAAGGCACATTCCATAATCTTTCTTTTCCCCCCACTTCCTGAGAAAAGCAGTTTCCATTTGGTCCCAGGTGGTCACGGAATTATTCCCCAATGTCTTAAACCATTTTCTAGCTTCGCCTTCTAAAGACTGCACAAACAACCTCAAAACCACATCCAGATGTTCAACATTCAAGTTCTCCGCGAAAGAGCAGAAGGTCTCGAGATGCTTCTGAGCATCAATGTCACTTTCACCATTAAACCTCGGTAGGATCTTCAGGTAATCTTGTGGCATGTCATGCAGTACTGGGGGTAGAGCCAGTGGAGCATATTTATTTAATAGAAAAGCAGGAACATTGGCCATTGGGGGAGGTGGGGGTTGCACAACAATTTGAGATACAGATGAAGGGAGAGAAGTAGGAGGAAGTGAAGTATGAATAACAATGGGAATATATTGCACAGAAGCTTGAGGTGTAGAAGGGAATAACTCACGGTTAACGGTAGCTACTTCTGTGACCTCTTTAATTTCTTCAGCCTCGAAAGTAGGGTGAGATCCCCCTTCAATCCAGGCGTTTCCTCTACGTGGAGTTTCTGAGGGAAACTCGGATTTTTCTGTTCTAACTTCTTGAGAAGAAGAAGGCGGGTGGTCTTCAACAGAATATTCAGAATTTTCGGAACGAACCGACTTCTTCTCTTTCCAACCCCTTTTATGAATGATCTTCTCTGGGTCAGATACGGGTGTTTTCGGTGGTGAGGTATTCGACCTCAAATGAGGCCTCCGGGAAGCCAGAACTTCCAATAGAATTTATCAAATAAAGACCAGTGGAGTCGCCAAGGTGAGAAATCTACAACTCTTCACCTCTCTGTGCTCACCTGATTAGAGAGTGAATATAGGATGTCGAACCCAGGGAAACATATATTCTTGAACTCGTTCCCCGGCAACGACGCCAGAAAGATGTTGTGGATGATTTTATAACCCTCCTAGGGACAGCCTAGAGTTGCCATAGACCAGTGCCTAGGACATCTTAATATAGCAAGGAGTCCTTTATAGTTTGGGTTGTCAGTCCAAGGGACTCACCTACTATCTCTTGTTCTAAACAAGGAAATTAAATTAGATTGAATGGGTCCAATTTCTCTCTCAGAGGCTGATACAAGGATAGGAGTAATGTAAAGACATCATGTAAAACTTCAGCATGAAAGTATCAGACAGTTAAGAGACCGCTTACTGTAAAGAGGGTCGATTCAAATAATATATCACAGAAATCAAATATTAAGAAGTGCAAGCAGTGAGGAAACATAAGAAGATATTACTGGCAGAAGGGCGCACCAATTTACGAATCCTTAAGCCACCAATATAGCAGAAATTATGAAAAGAGTGAACATGGAACAACATATCACTTCTAGACCTATTTAAAGCGCTTGACTAATTCCAGAAAGGGCACCACTTAAGATGAATCCTTACTGCAAACTAGTGAGCCACTCGCATTCTAGAACATGATACAAGAAGATAATTTGCATGGAAAAAGATAATGTATTAACACATAAGAAAAGTTACATACTGTGAGATATCAAAGACCAGAATCCTCAATACAGTTATAACCCCTCCTCACTGAGACCCTACGGGCTCTGAAACTTCATACAGAAATATTACAAGATGAATACAGTAGTCTTCTCACTGCACAGTTTGCTGACAGAAATCTGGAACCCTTACAATGCCTTAATTTTGAGTATTTATAGAGAAGACAGAAACTTCCCGAGGAGGAGGAAAACGAGGCACAATTAATGACTCAGTTTGAAACCCAATGGCGGAAAACATTCGCGCCTTCTCTTATGAGTGACTGGCTATAAATGATGGTACTGAACAACCTGTTCAAGAAATAAATGCTGGGAGATAAAATCTCCTTATATACAAGATGGGAGTAATAAAATATATACAATTTGTTGCCCGCGGCTGAAAGAAAATCTGCTGCCGTAAGAGATTTGGAACAATCTGGATTTGAGTACTGTACTCTCGACTTTCAGCTATGGATTTGAATCCTGGATCTTTAATGCGGGGCGGACGCATCTGGAGAGTTCTGAGAGTTCATATCCCTGTCTTCTTTAATGGTGGTCATCTCTCCCACCTACCCTCGGCTCCTTCCTTTAATTGTTGCCAGTATGATCTGTCCTTTGTTATGCTCTAGATTTTTCAATGGAGGCGGAAAATTAAAGCGCCAACAAAGCCAAATGAAAACCTGCAAAACCCGCAAATCATTAGAGAAAAACGACTCGACGATATGGAGTGTGGTTACAACAGCGGCCATGAAGTCAGTAATACATTTTAGACGAGACATTTGAGAGGATGCAGGGTGACAGGAAGCACATGATCACAATGAAGAAACGGAGAGTGACGAGGCAGAAAACAATGGGGCGACAATGAATGAACGGGCTAAGGGTTTACGAACCATGACACGTCATCAGGACACACGAATGGTGAAGGAAAAATGCAGCGTACACTTGTGAAACATGATGAAACGGCCACAGGAGGTGGGACCCGAATCGGCAATCGGAATCGGAAAGCAGAGTGGGTAGAGCGGGAGTGGCACATTTTTTATGTTCCGATTGCGATTGAAAACAGGGCTGCGATCAACCCGGGACCGTTCGATCTTGAAACAAGATCGATGGTTGTGCTTGCGTCGGAGGGAAATAAAGTGGTGGAGACATGAAAACCGCCGATCGACTACGCGCGGACCCGCCATAGATGTTAATTGCCGCACCGTCGATTTGAGCTAGATCGGATGGCCAATATTGTGTCCGATTGTTAAAACAGTAGGCCCCTTCTTGCTTTGGATTGTGGTTCTCTGACCTGGGTCATATGGAGGCCGAAGCGGGAGGGAGCCAAAATCTTAAAGGATCGGCCCGATTGTTTAAATTTGAATTTTGAACTATTGCGATGCAGGTTTTCGGGCGGAGATAATAGCGTCAAGCAGGGTCATGGGGTTT